>VFFE01007960.1:1619535-1642836 GCA_008921705.1 Burhinus oedicnemus
AATTAAAAATGGTGTGTTACTTGCCAGGTTGACTACTTACCTCTTATCTGAATTACCCACCTTATTAGGTGGAATTACTGCTTAAGACATGCTGATCTGCTCAAGAATGGCAGCCACTGAGGATTCAGCATGAAACGCTGATGTCTGGGTGAAGTGTGACCTAAATCTAATACATCTTAACATATATCGACCCTGTTGTTTTTCCACTTTTAATTAAAAATTGACTTTTTCAGTCATTTTACATTAGTAACAGATGGGGATGAAATAAGGATAAGCAAAGATTTGCTTCTTGTACCTAGAAGACCTGATATTGCAGCAGTATAGAGAAATAGGCTTGAAATAATCCGGTGCACATGCCTGCCAACAGCCCTCCATAACACAATAGCTAAACAAAGGGACAGCATCAGCCACAGGGAGAGAAAGTGCTGGTTAAATTCAAATTCACAATAGCCCGAGTGATTGGATTTCTGACAAGTACTGGTTTATTTTAAACCCAAAGGAATGCGCATGCAAAACTAATAATAGCAGCATTACCAGCTACCCCAGTTTTAATCATGAGCCTCATGATATTTTGTGTCTTCCTTAGAGGTCTATTATCAGCAAATCTCAATTTTTCTTTTTTTAAAAAATAGATTTGTAGGCCTCATTGTGAAGGAAAGGTTAAAAATTCGGACTAACCACTCATTATGAGATAGCTTTTAGGGAAAATAAAACGCCACAAATGTATTGACTTTTAAGCTAGTCTTGTGATTTGGGAAAGCCTGGGGTTGGCAGTACTATACTGACATTGAGGTAATCTGTTTGGTTTCCTTTAGCACATTTTTGGGAGAGGCAAGCAGACCAGGGTTTTATCTTGCATTAACCTATTGAATACACATGCTCATACTTTGTGCCCAGATGCAATACTCCTCTCAGATAGGTAGCATTTTTGGCAGCCCCAAATTCCTCCTAAATAGAAGAAATTGTTCTGATTTGCACTACTGCCTCCCTCATCTGCCTTTAGCAGCATGAAATCAAGCGTAATACACTTGCACAAATTTATTACAGGAATATCACATTACATGTAGGCATTATCCACATTGCACAACCCGGCTACGAAACCCTCATGTCAAAGTGTTATCACCTATTCCAAAGTGTTATATAGCGGGGGGAGGAGACAAATAAATAGAGAGTCCTATACTTAAGCTTCCAAAAGATCAGCTGCCTCCTCCCTAACATAATTAGGCCAAATACTGCAGATTAAAAAATTAAAATAGAGAGAGAGAAAATAAGCCTCAGCCAGCCTACACTCCACTTGGAAACACCGGGCAAGGAGAGCCCCTGTGTGTGCCCAGACACACAGCCACCATCAGCACTCAGCCACAGCACAGCTTGCCAAAACCAGGAGCAGAATTGGTCTCACCAGGCAGGTGGACAATCCTGGCTTTGACTTGGTTTGCAGGTTGTTTGGATGCACTCTCCAAAGCCATACGGCAACAGTAAAAAAAACAAACAAACAAACAAAAAAAACCACAGAAATAAATCTGTTCATGATGTTATGAGCTCCAAATAAGCAGAGAGTCTTGTTCAAAAACCCATGAGATTGGCTTTAAATAATTATAAGGAATTATCTCATCTCTGAGTTCCTACATTGCACCTATTCATGTTTTTAAGTTTCCCTCTACATTGACAAGATCTAGAATATTATAACTAAAAAAAAAACAACCTAGAAGCTCTTGCAAGCTTTTTTATTTCAGTTTTAAGAAAGGAAAGAGGCACAGATACTAAAACACGTAGCATAATTGCATGATGGATAACAGGGGTTGGATTTGTTTTTCTATCTCTGCGTGTGTTACTATCTCCCTAATTAAATATATCAGAATTCAGAGAGGCCTGTGTTTCTGGATTACAGCCATTGGCAGCACTGGAAAACACTAGATACGGCTTTGCTCCAGCTGTGCCTACTCAGTACCAATATCATGCGTTGAGCCACGGTGTCACAGCCATGAACGCAGCGCTCAGCAGAGGTGCGGCGGTGCCAGTCTCACCTCAGCCGACAGCGTACAAACGCGAGCCCTTCTGGGAGCATTAATAATGCAAGGCAGGCAACGCACAAGGCTTGGCACAGCCTCGTGTGTGCATTAGCTGAGGCAACCAGGACGAACAAAGTTAAATATGGCCGGATGAGTTGACAGCCCGTGTGGATTCCTGGTACCCTTTTCCATCACCCTCAAGGGCTTCATGAATAAAGATAAGCTACACAAACACACTCAATCTATTTTTTTTTTTTCCCCCACATCACTGTACATGCACACTTAATAAACTTCCTTATCTCTTTTGGTAGCAGTGACCTGAAAGATTCAACAAACCCAAGCCTGAATAATTTAAAAATAACCAAGCAAATAGCTGAGAAAAATGATAAGGGAATGCTTAGCTGACAATGGTGGATGAACAAAAACTTATCTTAAGCTGACAATGTGGTCAGTGTATGATGCCAACACAACAAAAATTGCATCAGGTAAACAACAAACAAAAAGTTACCTTGACCTTTCCGATTGTCATTTGGTGATTTCAAGTTAAATGTCTGCAGCAATGAAAGGCAAAGAAATGAGGGAGGAAAACATCGAAACTTGTTATGGCTTTGTATTATGCGGTTCAGGTTTTGAAAACCTATGGATTTGGTATTAGATTAAGTCCTAAGCTTCTTCCATTGTGGTTTCAGGGCTTCTGAACAATTTCTGCACATTACCCATGCTGCAGCAAGACAACATACCATTGTTCATCCGAAAAGGAAATTAAAAGATACTATGTTTTACTACAGAGTTACCACCCCAAGGCGTTTGTCTCTGATAGTCTTATTTACAGAGCTGCTCAGATTTCACAAATCCTGCTAAAATTAATGCAGCCCAAAAGTGTTTGGTGTCACTGAGCACTCAGCGGTGAGCAGTTGGGGCTTCTTCCAAACTACAGAGTTCTGCCTGTGTCAAAACCAAGTTCTCACCTTAGCTGGCATCCTTATACCACAAAAACCTTTATATTGTGGAGGCAGCTACATCAAGAAAGAGGCGATTCTGGCTTTTGTTTAAAAAAAAAAAATGCTGTATTTATACCTCTAGCATCAGCAAAATATGGTCTGGATAAGGTTCAAGTCAGATTGGAGCTGGAGATACTCACAAAATTAATGTTGAACACATACTTTTTAGCAGCATGAAGAAACTCCAGTTAAAATCATGGGGAATCTGCCTGAAAAGGGTCTTTGAGACTTTATTCTTCACTTGTTTTGCAACTCAGAATATCCTGGTCTCTGCTTGTTCTCTGGCCCACCTTTTATAAAAAGGTTTTATAAAAACACTATGTACTTTTAAGTCTCCAAAAACTACCAGATAGTTGAAAAATCAGGTCCGTTATTTAGAAACATCACTTCAGAAGCTTTCAAAAAAAAAAAAAAAGTCCTAGACTGGTTCCTGTCTCTAAGGCTATTACAGTACAGGTAGGCTGTTTCCTCGATTAGGTTCTCTTATTGGAAGTCCTGGGGGAAGCCGCAAGGCAGTATAGGCATTGCCACTTTCTGTGAAGCACACAACTCATTTTTGTTGAAGCACAATGCATTTGAGGTTGGTTTTAATTATTATTATTTCCTCTCCACTTCCACAGACACATATTCTATCCTTCCACATTATTTAGGGCTGAGGTAGCAGGTTTTGTTCGTATGAACAGCAGGTCTCTTTAAAACCCAAGATCCCTGGCTACCACCTCTCCTTCATGCTCTCCATGTATGCAAAGGTATTCCTGTGTGGTGGTCTCAACAGGATATGCCCATCCTCCTGTGCCACACACTGATGGAAACTAGCTTTTTTTCCCCCTCCTAAATTATCAAGACCAACTGTCGCACTGACTGCCATCCTTCCCATCTCTTTTTTGTTGCTGGTTCATTAATGTGACATTGCCATCAGATTGACCTGGGTTGGCACTAAGCAGTGGAAAGCCCCAATGTTGGAGATGTGCTCCTTGTTCCCGCTAGCAAGCTGCACACAGTGATGGGATTTTGTAGATGTGAGGGGAAGGAGCGTGCAAGGCTGATCAGTGGAGTTGGCAGAGGAGGGGATAGAAATGCAATCTGTAGTTACGTTTTCTCAGCCATAATGAGCATCCAAAAATCAATTAGACAAAAACGCTGTGAATGTAACCATTGAGGTACTGAAGGAGTAAGACAGAAAAAGTAAAAACAACTAATGCGTCGAGGAGATCATCTGCCTTGCCTGCGTGAGGAAGAATGAAGCTGTTGGGATGAAGCAAAAAAAACCAGGCTGGAACAGGAGATCCAAGGTCACTGCAGAGCCAACGTGAGGTTAAAGCAGGAGCCATGGTATGCAAGCTAGCAGGGTCCAGAGAGTGAGGAACTTGGAAACCAAGTGACTGAAACAAGAGAGACGTCACATTCAGCTGGGGAGACAATGTGAAAGCAGGATACGTGACTCGGAGTGAATCAGACTATTCAGTTTCACAGCCACATTTGTTCTAAGTTACGATGTTTCCTCTTTCCAAAGGATATGCTGACCACTCACTGGAAGGACATAAGCCCCATAGGCTTGCTTGCCTTTCATGGACCTCACAGATGCAGTCAAGGAGATGCCAGGGCTCCTGGACAAGAACATCTGCATGAACATCAACAGCCCAACAAACTAGAAAAGCAGATAGCCCCTAACACACCTCAGTGCTCATTTTCTACTTTGCTATTAAGCAACAGCATAGGAAGACACTTCTATTATGATGCTTCTGAAAATAACTTAACCAATTCAGCTAGAGAGAAACTACTTAATATGGCGTGATCACCTGGTTGGGTAAAGCATTACTCAGTGCTGCAGAGAGAACGGTGCTTTGTGCTCATCTTCAAAGTGTGAGAAAATATCACCTTTTAAAAAGCTTTCAGTAGTATCAGTCAGTAATATCTGATGCCCAGAAGTTTAGAATAAAGACTTAGAGACCAAGATCTCTTGCTAATACTTCATGCTTTACAAAGCTTTGAATGAAGTTTGGGCCTAACTTGAGTGTTCAAATATATGCTGTTAAGCCCAACTCCACTGTCCACCTGCCAGGTAAAGGGAGGTTTCTACATGTCGTAACTTGTGCGGTACATAAAAGCAGCTGTTTTTTTGAGCAAAGCACTATTCTCAGCTAAGAGAAAAAAGGTAGTACTAAGTGACATTTTAAGCAGATCTGATTATATACGTTATCATCATAGTAAATATATTATTGAAAAATCTGAGAAGCAACCTCAGATTTTATCATCAAGAGGAAATACAATAGATCTTTCAAGCATGCACACAAAAAAGCCACAGGGAAAGGGCATCTTGCTCACCACCGAGACAGATATTTCAGGAGCTAGACATATATAGGAGACTACAAATCATATCCATGTTCAGAACTGCTAGGGAGTTAAAAGAAAACAAAAAGGTCTTTGAAACAGTTTTGCTCTTTCAAATACAGATAGAAGTAGAAATTATTTCTAGGTGTGACTGGACCCTTCATGGAAGACTATCTGCCTTTGACAGTAGTGACAACCAGCCCTCTCTGGTGTGCCTTGGAGAAGTTAGTCATCCAACTCCCATGACGTTCCCTGGCTTTTGCTGGCAGCTGCCATTGGAAAGCATGCCAACAGCTGCACAATAACGATTTACAAAGGTCTCTAGGGTTCATTTGTTTCTAGGATGCCACAAACAGTCAGAAGCAGCACACTTAAGGACCCAAGCGCTAAGCAATTTTATTACAAACGGCTGTGGAACTTTAATGTTTAAAACAAGTTGTCTTAGTATGGACTTCTAAGTTTGCTTCTTTAACTTAAAGAGGCTCTACCGTTTCAAAAACGACTGCATAAAAGATGGGCTAACAACAGCGAGGCTGCAATAACTGAACTTACAGCAAATGCATTGCAGAGCATTAGAAGTCTGGTCTAAAGCAACATAATGTCAACTGCGAGACTTCCAGCAGCTTCCATGGGCCTTGAATCACGCTCCTGGAAAAAAAAAAAAAATATTGGGGGGGATCTATCCATAGTAATACTATCTAGCATGGTACCAAGACTGCCTCATTTTGGTCTACAAGTAGAAAAACAACCTTATAGCAGCGTCCATACAGCCATAACAAATGCCACAAACCAAGAATACACAGGGTCGATAATGGAGGATGGCTTGAAAACCAAGATGCATCAAAAACTATTGATGCAACACAGTTCAACAAGACTTTGTTGTGGTGTATCTACGGACCACTCACATTGTCTGCCTACAGAAAAGACCCCACTCACCAAAGCTTTTCTTTGTCTGCATAGTATACACACAGAGAGCATACACTCTACATATAGACAGAAAAACCTCTCCTCACCTTGTATAGGGTCCTTCCTGCTGTACACAGAATATGCATTGGTACCTTATCCTCGATATAAAGTTAGCATACACTCTGTATAACGAAAGGTGTTGCCTCTTTGCTTCATTCACTCAGGGGTTTTGGTGGTTTGGTTTTGTTTTTTTTCCCCTCTTGTCCTTATATAAAGCCTATACAGAAGACACCAGAGAATTCCTAAAGGAGTTTAACTTTCTAGAAACCCAGGTCAAAGTGCCAGAAAAAGTGCTGGAAGATTCCCAGGAAGACTCCAGATTTGGAAACTCATAAGAAACATGTGGAAACTTCCTAGGGATTTAGAAAAGAGTTTCCGTGAAAACCAATGAGGATTTCTTAGAAACATGGAAAACTCACAGGAAAAAATCTAAGGAATTCCTACAAAGCTGAGCAGAAAAGTCATACAAGAGAAATGGGAAAAAACCTAGAAAGCACTGCACAGTTCCTAAAAGGCAAACTGGGAATTCATTAAAAGCACAGAAGAATCCCTAGAAGACAAATGCGATATTCCTAGAAATAAATCAGGGAATTTTTAGAGAGAAAGCGGAGCACTCATGGAAAGCATATATGACATTTCTGGAAAGCAAGTACAGAATTACTAGACAGCATAGGAGAAAATCTAGAAAATAAACAGGGAATTCCTAGAAAGCAGATAAAGGACTCTTGGTAAACAAGGAGTTAATTTCCAGAAAGCACAAGTTTTTGGAAAGCAGATGGGGAATTCCTAGAAAGGAAGATGGGAATTACTACAAAATAGATGAGGATTTCTGAGAAAAACAAGCCATACATTCTCCACAGCAGCAGGGAATTCATAGAAAGCAGAAAAAAAAAAATCACAACCAACCAACCCACCTCTAAAAAAAAGAGATGGTGTTTATAAATGCTGGAAAGAACACACGAACCTTCCAGAAAGCATTGGGGAACTGCTGGAATGAAAGGAGAAAATTCCTTGAAAGCAAGCAAGGTTTTCCTTGAAAGCACAGTAAGGAAATCCCCAAAGCAGAGAGTAATTCTCAGAAATGAGACTGAATTTATCCAAGAGAGGAAGCTTTCCTAGAAAGCAAGTGGGAGTTCCCTAGAAAGCAAGTGACAGAAAGCAGCTGGGGGATTTCCTGTAAAGCCATTGGGAATTCTGAGAAAGCAAACAGGGGATTGCCAGAACGCAAACCAAGATTTCCTCCAAGAAAAGTGACCATCCCTAGAAAGACACAGACAAGCTACTAGAAAGCAAATAAGGCATTCCTACAAAGTGAATGAAGAACTCCTCTTAGAAAGCAGAGGGGACTTCCTTGTATTGTAGAAAGTCCTAGAAAGCAATGGGGAAATGCTGGAAAGCAGAGAAGTAGGCTACAAATGAACTATAAAGTTCAACCTGAACTTCATAATTGTAAGGAGGGAGAAATACAGTTACCAAGAGTACCATAACTCACTAGCAAACTTTAAGCAGGACTAGGAAAAGAGTAGGTCTGCATCTGGAAAGACTCAAGGTTCAAGCCAGTGGTTGAGTAAGGAGCCCAGGGTCCAGATGCTAATATCAGGCAGACAGAGCCCATACTGATATTCAAAGGAACCATGATTGTAGGTGTGTTTGAGACAAGCACGTGACAGCATGCATCTCCCTCACTAACAAACATCACACTGGATATGCCAGTAAGTAGGAGGAGACCCATCTACCACGTGAGGAGGCCCATGATCCAGGCACGGATATCAGACTGACTTAGAGGCCACATTGATATTCAAGAGATGAATGTGAACCTATGCAATGAAGGACACTGAACTGCAATCCTGATCAGCTGTTGGGGAAGAAGAGGACTCTGCTATCTCCAGTTGCGTTGACTTGGCTGCTGCGAGGCTCACAGAAGTGCAGCAGCAGCCACATCCATCAGACTGGGATGGAAGGACCTCCTGGGCTTTAGAGGGCATGCACTGCAGCTTCAACTGCCTGGAAGTAGGAACCCCTGGGTCCCAAAGGCTGTGGGATTCAGTAGCTCCCCACAACACCCTCAGAGCCACTCCTGGAGAGGAAAGGAGAAGTTCCTTAAAAGCGAGCTGTAGGGACCCTAGGACTCAGAGGGGACGTCACAGAAAGGTTACACAATACTCAGGTAGAGAGTGAGAGGGAGCATTTCTCAAAACAAACAGGGAACCACATGCAAAACTCCAAGAAAGCTACAGGAATATCCCAGAGAAGCAGACAGGGCAGACTCCCAGAAGACAAAGGACAGTCCCAGAAAACAAATGCAAGCATTGCTTGAAAGCAGGTAGGAGATATCTAGAAAGCAAGAGGAACACTCCTTGAAAGCAAAAGGTGGGGGAATATTCCTAAGAAGCAGAAAGGAACTATTCTTAGGAAGCAGGTGAGGTAATAGCTTCTGAAGAGCAGAAGGAATTTTCTTTGAAAGCAGAGAAACTTTGTTCTGAGGCAGCCGAGACAGGTTATTGCTAGAAATCTAAAGGGTGGATGTTCCTAGAAAGCAGCCAGGAAATAGTACTGGAAATAAAAAGGGGACATTTGTAGAAAGCAGAGGTGAGATGCTCCTGGTAAACCAACAAGACAGTCCCAGAAAGCAGACAGGGAACACAGACAGAAAACAAAAGGACGCTACTCCTAGGAAAGAGTGACGGAGGGATAGCTACAACATAAATAGAAGACTCTTCAAAGAAACCAGAGGGGGAATATTCCTTGAAAACAGAGAGGAGATTGTCACAGAAAGCAAAGGCAGACTACTCCTACACCCCCCTAAGGTGGAGAAGTTCCTAGAAAGCAGAGGGAGACTATACCTGGAAAGCAAATGGAGGATGGAATATATATCTGGAGAAGACAGGAGACTTGTTGAAAGCAGATGAAAAATATTGCTAGAAAGTAAAGGGAAAATAAACTCAGAGAACATAAAAGAATTCTTTCAAGAGAGCGAAGGGACCTTTTTTCTAAAAAGTGGAGGACCATTATTTCTAGAGAGCAAAAGGGGACATAGTCCTAGAGAGCAAAGTGGCGTTATCCACCCAGAGCAAACACAGGATATTCCCAGTGGCAAAATGAGGGAAGAGGGATATTTCTAGAAAGCACGTAGGGGGTTATATTCCTAGGAAGCATTCCTAGGAAGGAGATGGGGGAACATTCCTAAAAAGCGATGCCTAGAAGTTAGAGAGAGATATTTCTAAAAAGCAAAACTGGAAAACATTCCTAGAAAACAAGATGATTATTTCCAGAAAGCATATGGGTTTGTTCCCAGAAAGCAAAGGGGAAAATAGCCTTGGAAAGCAAGAGAGGATATTCCTTGAAAGAAGAGGGACAATATGCCTAGAAAGCAGATAAGGCACGCTCTTAGAAAGCAGAAGCGGTATATTTCTGGAAAAAACAAAATTTCCTGGAAACCAAAACAAGGCAATATTCCAAAACAGCAAATGGGGCTTGGTATTCCTAGAAAGCAAATCGGGCATGTTGCTAGCAAGCAAAGCCGCCTGTGATGTTACTCCTAGAAAGCAGAGAGGGGACATTGCTAGTGAGCTGAGAAGGTATGTTCCTAAAAATATAACTGTTAAATAGCTAGAAAACAAAAGG
This sequence comes from Burhinus oedicnemus, assembly GCA_008921705.1. Classification (NCBI taxonomy): domain Eukaryota; kingdom Metazoa; phylum Chordata; class Aves; order Charadriiformes; family Burhinidae; genus Burhinus; species Burhinus oedicnemus. The sequence continues at coordinate 1,629,470 of VFFE01007960.1, forward strand.
GGGATGTGGGGGGATATTCCCAGAAATCAGGCAGCGTTAAGGAGAGACTCCTAGAAAAGATTTGGGGCATTGAAAGGAAAAACAAAGAGGGGATTCCTACAGAATGTGGAAAACTCCTAGAAAGACTTGCAGGGGGACAGATTTCCTACAAAGATTTGTGAAGGAAAGGAGGGTTCCAATAAAGCTTAAAAGGGTCAATTCCTAGAAGGCTTACTTAGGAAAGAAATTGCTGCAAAACATATTTTGGGGGTGAATTCCTAAAAAGTATGTTGGGGCATTCCTAGAAAACGTGGGAAAAACTAGAAAGGTTTTCATAATAAGCAGGAGAAGGCTGTCCTAAAGAGTAGCTGGGAGGATTTCTAGAAAGCTGTATTAGGAGGACACCAAAGAAAACCAGGAATTTTTCCCAGAAAGCTGTTTTACTAAGTCCAAGAAAACACTAGGGGGAATACTCAGAAAACAAAGGGGATTTCAAAAAAAAAAAAAAAGAGGGAACTTCCTACAAGGCAGAGGGGGAACATCTGATCAAAACCAGTGCAGCAACGCTTCCTGGAAAGATATGCAAGGACATTTCCTAACATGAAATCAGGATGATTCCTAGAAAATAAAGGGTATATATGCTCAGAATGAAGTTCTAGAGAACTAGAGAGAAGAGAGAACTAGGAAGAAGGTCTAGAAATCATTAACTGGAAAGAGGGGGTTGGGAAATTCCTAGAATGCAAAAGGGAGGGATTACTAGAAAGTGTGGAGTATTTCTGGAAAGGGATTCATAGTAAGCAAGAGGATTTACTACCTAGAAAGTAGTAAATGTGTTTCCAAGAGATCATTATAGGGCAATTCCTGAAAGGCTTTTAGGGGGAACCCCTAGAAGGCAATGGTGGGGGAAGGGGTCCTGCAAAGCAATGTTGCCAGGGCACATAAAAAAGGGAGCAATATTGACTGGTGTTCTCAAAACCTGATAGGGTCAGTCCAAGAAAAAATATCCAGAAAACAACAAAATAGAAGATGCCCACAAACCACTATTAAAGCGTTTCCTACAACCCCCCCAAGAGTGTTTCTTAGAAATCCATAGAAAAACATTTTCTACAAAGCAACAGGGACAATTCCTAAAAAACAGTTGGGAGACACCCTAGAAAGCAATGTCAAGGAGATTGCGGAAGTCACTGGGGGGGGATTCTGGAAAACAGAATGAGGTCCTAGAAAGTAATCTGAGGGAACGCATAAAAGTTCCAGGGATAAGTCCAAGAGAACAACAGAATAAACTCTGTTTATTCCTAGAAAACCTGGAAGATTCCTAGAAAGGATTTTCAAGGCAGGGCATCCTAAAAAATTTGGAGCTTTCCTGGAAAACATGAGGACTGGGTTCCCAGAAAATATGAACGGTTCCCAGGAAATATTTGTGTGGGTGCAGTTCCTAGAAGGCACTCTGGAGGGGGGGATTTCCAGAAATTCTTGAAGTCTCCTTGAAAGCATTGGGGCTGGATTATTTGCAAGTCTGGAGAGCTCACAGCAAGCATTTGTGCAAGGGGCGTTCCTAAACAGCATTTCAGAGAAAGGAGGGGACAGGATTCCTAAAAGCATTGGTGGTGGGAAAATGCTAGCAATTTTGGAAAATGCCTAGAATGCGGGGGGAGGGGTGGGGGGGACGGGACACGGACAGACGGACACAGGGTGGAATGTCTAAAAAAATATTTTGAGGGCTAGAATTCCTTAAAAGTATTCAGGGACGAAAGGAGGATTCCTAGAAAATGTAGATTATTCCTAGAAAGTGCTTGAGAGGGCAGGGGTTCCTAGAAAGTGTTGGACATCTCAAGAAAGCAAAGTGGAGGATTCCTAGAAAATATTCACAGGTGATTCTGGGGGCGGGGGGGAATCGTCTGGAAAGCAAAAAAAGCAAAGGGAGGATTCCTAGAAAATCCAAACGATTCATAGAAAGCAGAAGGGAGGATTCCTAGAAAACACAGATAATTCCTAGAAAAACTTTAAGAAGCAGCTCCTAAAAATCATGGAAAATTTATATAATCCAAAAGAGGGCATTGCCAGAAAATGTGGCATTTTCATAAAAAGCATTAAGGAAAAACATTCCCAGGAAATATGGAAAACTCCTAAGAAGCATTTCAAGGGGATGCCTAAGTGTTAGGGAAAAAAAATGTAGATATTTCCTAGAAAGTATATGTACACACGTGCTTTGGGCTCAAGGGGCTCCTAGAAAGTGTGTGTGGGAAGGACGCTACAAGATGTTGAAGATACCTAGAAAGCATTAAGGAATTCCCAGAAAACTTGGAAAAACCCAAGGAAACATTAAGGGGATATTCCTGGAAAGCTTTTTGAGGAGATTCCTAGGAAATGAGGGAAATTCCTAGAAAGCACTAAGAGGGGGATATTCCTAGAAAATATTGGGCACTTCTAGAAAACATTAAAGGGTAGTATTAATAGAAAAATCTTAAGGAGGGAATGCCTTGGAAAGGTATATGCCAGAAAAAGTGGTAATTCTTAGGAAGGGAACAGGAGGATTCTTAGGAAACATTTGGGGAGCATTCCTATCAAGTGTGGAAAAGTCCTAGGAAGCATTAAGGGGCAAATTCTAAGCAAAAGAGGCAATTTCTAGAAACAGAACAAGTGCATCCACAGAAATTGTGGAAAGTTCCTAGAAAGCAAGAGGAGTGGGATGTCTTTGAAATTAAAATGGCAGAGTCCTAGAAACTATAGGACAATTCCTATAGACAAGTCACGGGAGTCCTAGAGAACATGAAATATTCCTAGAAAGCATCAAGGAGCAGTGTTAAAAAGCAAAAGGGGAGGACTCCTAGAAAGGAAAAAGAATGGGTTCCTACAAATTATTCCACGAAATCAAAAAGCATGGGGAGATTTCTAGAAGTTTCCTAGAAACAAAAAGCAGATGGAGCCCTAGAAAACATCAAAGGGCAAGTCCTAAAAAAACCCCTTATACAGCTCCTAGAAAGTAAATAGGAGAGGGTTTGTAGAATGGAAAATGGAGGGGGTTGTGGTCCTAAAAGAGAGCAAAATCAGAGGATGCTTCCCTTAATGCTTCTAAAAAGCATTATGGAGGAAACCATTCTTGATTTTGAAGGAGAGGCAACATTCAAGCTGCAGGACAGAGCTTTTCCCACACTATACGTGTCCCTCAGCTGCACTCTTATCCCAGAGGGACGACTTCTGAAGAGTGCATTTTAAAAGAGAATCAACAGAAAATAGGTCAAGCTAAACCCTGAATCTTTGAACTGTGAAAATCATTGAGCCTCGGAGAAGCTGAGGGTTGGACAGAAAGTTCAGAGCTTGAATCCAGCTCTAAAGATAAAGAGAAAGTCACACGTAGCAGATTTTGAGAAGCTCACCATAGGACATTTTACCTTCGCCAACAATTTCCTCTTGAACAATTGTGTGGGCTTATCTCCAGAAAATGGCAGTGCACCTGCCAACTCTGGGGAAATTAAAAAAGAACAGATTTTTATAGGAAAGTCAGAATATACACACAAAGGGTTATTTTATAAGTCTTATCTGTGTGCCTCTAAGGGATTACTCAGCAGCCCTTTGTGTTAACATGTGGAGTGATTTCTTCTTAGAGCCTTATCCATCTATTAATCTGTGTATTTTATGTAAACTACTACTCCAAGCCGAAACAGAGCAAAGTAGCTACCACCACTTTTATCATTAAAGGCAAAACAGATAAGAGAAAAATATGTGATTCCTCACTGTCTGGGGAGAAGTTATTAATCAAGTTTTGGGTTCCCTGAGCCACAAGCTAAACCTTTGATGGAAGTAAGGCAACACCCCCAGTTACCAAAGCATCACAAGTGCTGGTCTAGTAGACTGATCCACCTCCTGTAGACATCAATTAGAGCTTTGCCACAAAAGCTCCAAGAGAGCTGGATTAAGTGTCCATTTTCCGTTTCATTACCTGCCTTTGCCTCTATTTACATAGTGGCGGGCTCTTTTCCAAAGGAAATGAGCTCTTCTGAGCCAGGATTTGACACTCCCATCTTCCCCCTCCCACACTTCTGTTTTATTTCAGGAATTACTTCCATGCTTTATATTCAAAGGAGACTACATATAAATACCATATGTTTATTCATCACCATACCCTATCAATCTTTCAGGCATGATGACAGACTGACAAGGCAAAAATGTGCATTTCTGAACCCACCTGAACGCTCTTGCCTCAGGTGGCACATGAGGAATGGGTCAGAGCCTTTACTAGGAGGACATCAGGAATGGAAATTTTAAAAATTGCCTAATTTTCATTCTCATCTTAGGTTTGCAGCACTGGAAAGCAAAGCGGCTCGTAAACAAGGATAGTTTCAGATAGGATTTAGCAAATAGATACAGTATCACTGTACAGGTTCGTTTTAACTATCTCAGTCTAAATCCAGGTAGCGCATCTTAAAATGAGGTCAGTGCTGGTGAATATGAAATAACTGAGTCTACCTCAGGCAGGACAGACCTGCCAGGAATCCTGAACAAGCCGCATCAGGTGCTGCATGCAGAGAGGGTATGTTACTCCACAGCATTTTAAAAAACAGCAATAGCTGCAAACAGGTAACTGAGCAGTCGCATACTTTATAGCGCCAAACCTCTACAGTCCCAAACTGAAGACAAAAAGGGCTGCTATATCTCACGCTAGACATATAACACGAGCAGACAAAAGGTGGATTGTTTGGTAACACTGGCTATTAAGGTCCACCTACTCCCAGCCCTGCCATTGCTCCTCCCCAGGCAGCAGCTCAGCAAGCCACGTCTTCTCCTCCATCTTCCCCCTTGCCCAGGCAGGCTACCAGCATGCAGGGAGCCTGATTTCTGCCAGCACCTCCCTGCCTGGTAGCTGTTTATCTGGACCTCTGTACCTCCTCACACGCAGTACTTTGATTCCTCCCCGGCTGGAGGGGCTGTGTGCTAGGGAGGTGAAGTAAAGCTGCCGTTAGGCTAATCCCACAGTGCAGAGGGGAGGGGGTCCTTGCTCTGGGTAGTAGCATTTCCAAGGAACAAGGGTTCAGCGCATGCATAATCCCAACCCCATTCAAGATTGTCAAAATACACACAAGCCCCCAAGGCACACAGGGACCAGCCCAACCCTAACTCAGAAGATGCATAGGAGTTCACATAAAGGACAGGAGAAGCCGCCCTCAATCCCTATTCTCAAACTCCAGCCGGGCTCCCATTCCAACCCACATCCTCCATTCCTGCTTCCAGCCCCTCCCCATCTCTTGAAAATACATTTTGGAGGTTGAACTCAGATATAACTCAAAAAAACATTTGCCCAAAAACAACTATGCAGAAACACAGAATCAAGCTCCACTTTGAGGCATTAAGGCATTTCCATGAACTAGTGTCTGTCAAGAAAACATACTTTTTCAGCTCAGATAATATTTGTTTTAAAAGAGCCAGAACTGCAATGTTCAGTATTCTGGAAGGTTTTTTATTGGGCTTTGAGGTTTTCTTTTTTAGTGCTGCTTTTTCTGGTCAGTTCCCACTGTTGCTGCCTCCCCCCTGAGCAGAAGTTCCTCCACCAACATCACAGGAGCAAGTTAATGCTTTACCACCCGATTCCTGGTAGCTATAGCCCATTTATTAGATTAGCACCTCACTCCTTAACTTCAGGGTACCTGTAGACTTGCACCCTGGGGAAATTGGTGGACTGGAGCTCTTGGAGGTTCACTCCCCAGCTCTGTCAACAGCTTCAGTTCCTTTTAGAAAAAGGGGACTAGGAAAGCAGGGAAAGACAAAGGGAGGATGGGGGTAAAGGGACTCAATGCTCCCTTGCAAGAATTCGTATTTTAATCATAGGCGCTATCTCGCCAGCTTTTCCCCCAGAATCAGGTAATGACATCCAACAGCAGTTTCTTCCTGGAAGAAAAACTTTTCAACTTTCTTCTTTCCTCCCCTCCAAAACTGTAAAGATCACAAAGAAATTTCTGTTTAAAACATGGAAGCAGATGTTAAATACTTATAAGAAATTAAGCTTGAGAGTAATTTCAGATCTCTCCCTTCTTTACCTTTATTTCACAGAGGCAAAAATATGTGGTTTTGTTCTGCAGAGCTCTCAATCATCCTGCTATTTGCACCTTATCAGGGCAAGGGTGGGGGCATGGACATGACACAACCTAGTTGAGGAGGTGTATATAGGAACAAGAGCAGCTCTGCAGAAACTGAGATTCCTAGAAAGTAGATCTCTGCTCGTATGACACTATATTCAAATGAAAACATACACCAAAAGCACTTCACAGTCAGCATCCCCTGAAGTCTTGATGCATTGGCATCGTTGTTTTCTAACCAAGTGAGCAAAGCTCCCTGGGCGCTAGTCAGCACCTGTAGGTATCGTGGGTGTCAGAAGGTGCTTGCAGGCTCAGCTGCATCTCAACCAACAGAACAAAAAACAAACTCTGTTTTCCCCTAGTTAAAGGTACCATGACAGCTCTCACTTAAGCTACGCGGTATCTTTATGTTGTGTAATTAGTACTGCCATGCCACGAGTGACGCGCTGAGTGCAACATGACATTTACAGCACGGCGCAGTAAGCAGACATGTTTTCACATTTTTGACAAAAAATTTCACGCTGGTGGCATCAGTGGTTGAGTAGATCAGCAAGATCTCTTCAAGTCTGTTTAGGAGCGGTCAGAACTGCAGGAACTTTCAACAGTGAGAATTTACAGTGAGAATGGTCATAACCGAAATATGCAGTCATATCCACAGGTACAAAAAAATCTACGCCTGCCTAAGTAGATCTACTGAGTCAGTAAGGACAGAATGATATTTCAGTTATCTTTTAGTAACAAAAATTCCACATGTCCTACACTAATTAGATGACAATAAACACAGGATGGGAAACAGTGCTGTTTTGAGGCTACTCAAATGCCATCAGATAAAAGGTTCCTACCTAAAGTGCACAGCCAAATACATAAAATCAAGAAATTAACGTGTTCACTCACCTACAATGTCACTAGTTCACTTCAATACAAATGCCTACACCATGATGGTTAATCAGTTGCCCTTAGAGGTACTTGACAGGCTTTTGGGTGAGGAGGTCAGGGCTCCTCTCCAGCTGCCTTGGCAGCTGTGCAAGGTCACCAGCGTATTCCAGGTTTGAGCGGTTCAAGGTGCTGGGGTGGGTAAAAATATGCGCCAAACCCAGAGGACACTGGTGCAGAGTTTCAGGTTATGTAATAAAACTGTATTTTACAGTTTGATTGCACTTTACATGCTATGCGCGCAGGAGCGTGCTTTGGGAAACGATTTGTTCAAAGAAACCAAAGGACTGGAGAGAAGACCACCAAGCAAATGGTTCGCTCAGAACAGGAACAAGTTCCTGACTTGTAAAACACCATCCTAGCCAGCAGTGTGTCAAATCCATGGACACCAATACTAAACATTTTTTTCAGCTGATTGGTGATCCTGTGATAATTGACCACCCACAGACCTCCATCCCAGCTTGTGCTGGGCATGGGACCTGTTCTGAGCACTAGCGAGGCAGAAATGAGTCACCATTTAATTAAGTCTGCACACGCACAGCAAATTCACATTATTCACCTTGAAGGAGAAGAAACTCACTTGCCTACTCTCCTTACAAACCTAACTTGATTAATTATTTAAGGAACTACCTATCGCCCTGATACTTTTTTTTTTCTTCCCCATTTTTCAGCATTCATGCCTCTCCCAGAACCTGCAGGCAACGGCGCAGTGTCAGGAGCAACCATATCTGTGCTAAGGGTATCTTCCGACGCTAACAGTATGAGGCAGCACCTTCTCAGGAGTTCCCCAGGAAATGCTGCAAGGTAGCATGCAGGAGGTAGCACGACACATAAGCTGTTTCATACTTGACACCATACTATTCACCCTGGCTTCAGGCTCAGCAGAACAGCCTTGTGCAAGGCACTAAATAGCCCTGTGCTCCAAGCCCTGTCTGGTGTGGGTCACATGGAAATCAACTAACTGCCAATTTTTATTTAATCCCTAAAAATTTTTTTTTTTTTGCACACTTTTGCTATATCACTGTCATAAATAGTATCAGTAATTTCCAATAAGTATTTGACTCACTTTAGCTAAAGGCAGTTCCATGTGCATCTTTACAATTCACTGTCGTGACAAAGAAAACTAAACAGGAAACTAAATACAAAATATCTTCAGTGCTACTCTGTGCAAGAGCTACAGATAATGACCTGCTTCTAATTTCAAAGCAAATACTGCAAATGCCTGCATAATTCTGAATGGTGTTTTAGCCCAGTAAACACGAGGGGTATACTGAAATTTTACACTAGATCATGTTTTATGGGTTTTCTCATGGATGAATTGGTAGTGCAGAATACACTGCTAAAACAATAAACAGGCCTGAAGGTTATCTGTACATCATTGTGCTGCAAGCCACTGCATCAGTACCGTATCACCAAACCAGCTACAGATTAACACGTAACCATCCTTTGTCACAGGGCTTAGTTTAAGGAAAAAAAGGCAAAGGCTGCTCTCTTTGGCAATTAACAATCTGATCTGTAATAGCCCAGCAAGACTCACCTTCTTCTACACATTTACCGCTTTCCTTAACCCACGTGAGCGATGCATGTGCCAGATAAGCCCCTAAGCCAGGATCAGCACAGAGCAGGTACTTGGCATTTACGTGTTACGAGGACTCTTCAAGAGAACCTTTAAAGCCCACCTGGATATCTTTTATAAGTGATTAGTGTTTTTATTTTTTATTGCAACAGGTGGAATGTTTAACCATCAGTTTAACCTCAGAAAGCATCTTACTCCTATGGGACTTGCCTCCCCTACCCCAGCTGCTCCATTTTGAAGCCAGAAATAGTTGTCTGTAACAAGCAGTGTATTGCCTAATATCTCCTTTGCAGTAGCTAGCATAGAAGATTTGAATTCACACCACACAGGAGATGAGGCCTCGGTTATATGAGAGGGACCAACTCCTATCACATTTAAATGAAATTTTGAAAATAAGTGTTATGAAACCAACATGAAATTATTGCACGTAGTAGACAAATTGTTTTTACCTGCAAAGGCCAAATTCGTCCTTGATTTTTGTTAAACAAAATAGTCATTTAACTCCATTTCTATTTCAGGCAGAGCAGAAGCATAAGAATATTCTTATAAAAGTGACAATTCTTCAACCCTGAACAAGACAAGTACAACACAGGACCTCTCATGGATTTTAAAAGAAAATATCTTTTTAAAAGATAACTAATTATGATGTTGTTTTCTGCAGCCATAAAATTAATGCCTTAAAGAAAAAAAAAAAGAAAAAAAAATTGCCATGTTTCCTCAGAAAGCCACAAACTGTTCATACAACATTCATCATTAAGTATATTGTAGGCACAGGTTTCAGAAAGCATAGACTACCAAATAGCTATAAATCAAAAAGACAAGCTAGTATCAAGATGAACAGTTCAAACAAACTTTGCAGCTTGAGAAATGCAAGAATTATTTCAACAAAATAATTAGCTCGAGCACATCACCTTGAACAGCAGATGTCAAATTTCAACAAGAGATGTTGAAAATTGAAAGTTATTGTATGCTAATTTATCATTGGTAACAGGTCTTCCTTTAAAGATAAATAAACTCAGTCCCACTTGAATAAGAGCCCTGTCAGCTTCAGGCAAAGACCTGCGGCTTTTTCAGCTGTACATGGTCATCGTGTCCCTGGTGGCAGGGACACAAGCAGCAGGATAGTACCCCAACTCTTCAGATGAGCATATAGTTTCAACTCTTAGAAGACTTAAGTCAGGAAAGGGAAAAAAACAAGGCAAGACTTTATCTTGTGTTTCCTGAGACTACTGCACCAAAAAAACCCAAAGTTACAGACTTGCTAATGGAGGGCAATTCTACATTGCAATAAAATACTGCAAGTTACAAATTCTTTGAAAATAACAGATATATGCAATGAATGCACCTGAAAGAGAGGAGCAGTAGTTTTAGAGTCAAGAAATTACTCTAAAACTGATGGCCCGGTAAGATACAATGATTGCTCAAAAAGAATAAAACAAGTAAATGGAATACTAATGACTTCCTGATAGCTACAGCCTTCTAGGTCAGCCTGTAAGTAGTTTACTCTTGGTTTTATGTTTAAAAGACAAAAAAAAAATACATTTAGAAAGAATCAGAAAACAAATATTTTAATATGCAAGTAGACAAAGATGAGCAGAATTTTTTCCCCTTCTTTTACATACCGTTTTCCAGTAATGCATGACAAATTAGCCTGTTGAGTATAAAAATCACCTGTTTTCAAGAAGAAACCTCTGCCTCTGTACAACATGGCTCCGTGAGAATGGAGTGGAGCTGATGTGCAGCAGCGAGGAAAAACGCTGGGAGCCAGGATCAAATCACCCTCACAAGAACTACTGCTACCCTTATTACGTGCATCAGGTAACCGTAAGAAAGTAGACTGAACACAGAGATACAAAACCAGTAAACAGATCTATTAAGAATATATTTAAGAGGCATTTCCTTTCCAGACAGATAAAAGAGCTGCACCACTTGACAGTCCTCCCCAGGTATCAGAGCCTGGAGCTCGCTCCCGGCTCAGCTCACTGCCCAAGACCAGCTCCCTGGTAAAAGCTGTTGTACAGAAAGTGCTGGGAGATGCCCCAGCAGGGGCTCTCCCCCTTTTGCTTGGGAGCTGCTCTAACGCAGACGCTCATGCCCTTGATCCCCACCTAAGCTACGCTGCAGCGCAACCATCCCTGTGCCCAAGAAAGTGCCCCATTAATCTGAACCCTGGCCTGCAGACCTGGCTTCCCAGCTCAGCCTTGGGCTTGCTCATCACCAGTGGCTTCCCTGGCAATCTTGACTTGGCTGAACCTCGTGGCCACTCCTGGGTCTGCCCTGCTTGGTTTGCAGCCCGCACCAGGCTCCCGGGCCACTTCCCCTTGCACAGCAGCCAGCCCTTGCTGCTCTGCTGAGACACACCAAAGAATACACTTCCCCGGCTTACTTTAGGGCTGTCCTGGTTTGAGGTAAAACAGGACCAAATTTTCTGTTCAGTAATTTTACTTGTTAGCTAGGCCTCTTCTAACTGCTGGAATTAACAGCATATTGTGCAGAAAACTGTTCACTCTCAGAGTGATCAGACCCATGTTTATAGTTGATGCCAAGGAACGGGATGCAGAGAGGCTCTTGCTTATCCTTATTGCTATAACACCCAAGGGCAGCCAACTTTGTTACTTGCCCCGTTGGAGGGTCAGAAGCGGAAAAGCATAGAGGGGTTACACCTGCGGGGAGGAGCAGACAGGACAGGTGACCCAAAACTGACCAACAGGGTATTCCATCCCATCTGCCTCATGCTCAGTATAAAACCTGAGGGATCAAATGGTCAGCCCTCTTTCTTCAGTGGCTAGCATCTGAGGAGGACTCTGTTCATCTGCCTTTGATCCTGAATCCAGATCTGGAATCCAGTTCCTGTCCATCACCGAGTCCAGTCTGGGACTTCCCCCATGCCTGCCGGTGACGTGATTGTCATCCTGGGACCTTGATATGGTTTTGTAGATATTTCATTATTTTCTTTAATGAAAATATTAATAATAAAATAATAATAATAAAATAATAATAAAGTAGTTTAGTTCCTTCTAAACTCATAAGTCTCTCTCTCTCCCCCCGCTCTCCTTGGAGAGAGAGGTGTGGGAGAGCATCTGCCGTTCATCTCAGTGGCCAGTCCGGCCCAAACCACGACAGGAGGTTTGATGCTGTGGCTGCACAGTAGCAGCAATGATCGCTCCCCACAGCGACCAAACCCAAACCAGCTTCGGTATCCTAGCTGCAGCCCTGCAGACATCCCGCCCCACACGTTGGCTACAGAAAGAAACCGAGGCAGCAAGTGGCTTGCTCCAGTAGAAGAGCATCCTTCTTGCGTGTGGAGATACAGCAAGGAGATGATGTTTCTTTCTTTCCCTTGCTTAGGCACGGCTGAGCCCTAGATCTGTTAAAAGAAAATAACTAAACACATGCTTCACAGATAAGCCTATTTACACTCTTAGGCAGCAGCTGGGAGAGGTGAATCTGAAATCACCTTTGGCTCTTTGATAGAGAGGTGACATAGAGGCAGCCAGGCCATCACAAGTATCGTAACTGCAGAAGTGTTAGATATGAAGGGAGAGCATTTTTGAGTTAAACGGGTTTGCAGTAAGCCCAACTGCAAGGGCACAGTGCCCATGGCATAATTTAAAATTCCTTCCCCTACAGCGATTCCAGGCTCAGTTCTTTACTATTAGTATTTCTTCCCTCCTGTATTCGTTCGCTAGTGCAGATGAAGGTCAGGGGAGAGCAATTCAGCACAAGCTGACCAGAAGTTCAGAGCTCACCTCGCTATGCAGATATAATCAAGGCATCAAACCTGAAGGACAGCATCCACTTCCTGCTTGGAATATGCGTCAGACCCCAAAAAATCAAACCAGATGGTGATCTACTCCTTTCTGAACACATTTTATTCATCATGAAGTCTATTTCAAGTAACACTGTATGTCACCTGTCAGGGTAAATGCAGATGAGTCTTCGCGGATTTCAAATTCAAATTCATTCACATTTCCTAAACAGAGAGATATAAATGTAGTTGCATGTTTTGGGGCATTTTTCCAGCCAAAATGCCATTGGTTTAATGTGACACACAACCATATCAGGGGACCAAACGTAATCAGGTTGTCAGGCAGCTTCTAAGGTGTAGATGTCCACATAAATCTGTGCACTCGTAATCTAAACTTCATGCAGCAGCAGCCTACCAAGGATGAACTGGCAAGTGAATCCTACATCTCCCTGTCCCTTGCCTGCCTGCTGCCCATCTCTCCCCTGTTCCTTGCAGCTCTTTGGTCTGCCGCTGGCTATAAAAGTTTTCCATTCCTTATAACTGCCAAGTAAGACAGGGACTTGCACCTCTGGGTTGATTTGTTGGGTTTTGGGGGGTTTTTTGGGTTTTTTGGTTTTTTGAGGGTTTTTTTGTGGGGTTTTTTTTGTTTTTTTGTTTGGTTTTTTTTTTGGGGGGTGTGGAGGGGTGGAAGACACAAAGAGCACCTGGTTTTGGCAGCAGAGGCCCTCCACCATCGGAGCTCACACCAGCAGGCAGAGACACGGCCCATCAGGCACCCGCACATCCTGCTGAGGTTTGCGTTTGCTCAGCACCTCACACACACTGAGCTCAGCAAGCTCTGGGCAAGCCCAAGGTTCCCATCTCCCAGCCCAGCAAGCCTTCTCCATAGAGAACAGATCAAGTGAGTGGTAAGAAACAGTCCAAAACAACCTCATCACCAGAATATTACAGTGATACTGTAAAAAAGAAAAAATAATCCCCATTGAAGACCAACCTAAATGTGTCGAAGAACCATGGCCAAGCATCACAGACTTCTTAAAGGACATTTTTCCCCACATAA
>VFFE01007960.1:1651051-1668359 GCA_008921705.1 Burhinus oedicnemus
CTTTCAAGCACTTCAAATTTTTTTTTTTTTTTTTTTTTTCTCTCCTTTTTTTATAGCTAATAAAAGGTTAAGAAGGATTTTCATGCGAGCAGAAGCCACGGGACCAGGCAAACAAACACGTCCGCTCTTTGAATCTCCAGCTGTGCTTTACTGTTCAGTGCCCTGCGGTGCCCTGCCTGCACCCAGCCACAGACAAATGCTGCAGACTTCACACTCTTTGCCAGCACTGAGACTTACCCCCCCCCACTTCTTGGAGCTGCTTGTATATGTAATGGCTCCCTACCAGGCCACTCATTTCTAGTATTTTAGCCTTAGGTTAAAAAAAAAAAAGTTTTAAAGACTTCGAGTGACTTTAATAGAGCCAGGCAGAGTGTCAAGTACAGGAATGCCTGTCCGTGCTTAGAAGCACGTGTTTTATTCTCTCACTTCATAACTCTTAATAGTTCTTTTAATTCGTTACTGCAGTAAGTGTGACTGCACGACAAATGTATTTTTATGCTCAGGTGTTTACCAAAAGCACATTTTGATGCTGGTTCACAACTCACAATGAGTGCCAGAAGTCATTCAGTGAAGGAAACTCTTGGGCTCTCTGAAAACAGAAGCCTTAGCCAGCCCGTATAAATTCCAAACTCCAAGCCCGAGCAGTTGACTTCTCACACAACAGAGAAAGCGAGACCTGCTCTGAAGAGCTCAAGAACACTTTCAAACCACTTCAAGAAACACACATCAAATGAGTTCCAGAGCTTGGGAGCAGAAAGAAAGCGCGACCATTCTGAAACACACCAAAAGTGAAAAGAGTACGCCTGAGATTTAAGATAGCAACTTCAGCATCTGATTTCAAACACATTTGAGGGGGCCTGAATTTCAGCAAGTTATTGCTGATCAGCTTCTGGAAAACCAGTTTTGTCTGGAGAATGCTTCTAGCTTAGCACTCTCAAACAGCACTCGAGACCTTGGCTCGAATGCCAAAGCCTTGTGCATCTCTCCCAAGGTTACACACATCAGCTTGCCACTGCATACCAGGGGGTCAAAACACTCATCTTTGGATTCATAGATCACTTCCGTTTCTAAAAATCAGACCATGATTGATGGCCTCAAACAGACATGTTTCAAAATAAGAGGTGAAAGTGGACCAACAGCCATATGCTAGTACTAAAGCAAAAGCTGTCATATTTTGGGCTTCTACAGCCTACGATATTGGTAAAGGGAGTCTTGACAACACTGCATGACTAACTTGCTGTCACAATGAGTCACCGCTGCTCCAAAGTGTGCATGGCACTGTCACTTAGGACAGACTTGCAGCTGGAGGTTGCTGTGTTCAGGCTGCGAGTCCACCTATCGCTTCCATAATTTTTCTTCCTTCTATAGATGAAGATAAGTTTTGTAAGCCATTTTCTTCCACAAGCAGCTGTCAGCATAAGTGACTATTTTTACTACCTGCAGTGGACATTGCATCAGCTGAAGTCAGACCTGTGTAGTCTGGGCAGCAGGTCTCCATGGAGGAGCAAAGCCCCCTGGAACCACGCTGTGTAACTAGCCAGAGCCATTTTAATTTTCGATTTGAAGATGTGAAATGCCTTTTAAAACAAAACAGCTCACATGCAGTTGTCTACAAAGCCAGTGTGACCTAAGGGGAGAAAGAGACCAGCAAAACAAAGCAGGCGGCAACTCTAGTGGGATAACACTCCAAGAGAAACTGTAAGGATCATCTTCAGAGGATCAGACTGTGCTTTAATCTCCGTCCTCATCTGCCAAGAGGGCCAACAGCCTGGAGCATCTTCATAGGGAGGGGATGACAGGAGGAAGCTCTGCCTAAGCCCAGGACGCCAAGCAGGGTTTTTGAAAGAGGGGGTGAGCTGTGTAAACCCTCCAGGGCCA
Organism: Burhinus oedicnemus; assembly: GCA_008921705.1. NCBI lineage: Eukaryota > Metazoa > Chordata > Aves > Charadriiformes > Burhinidae > Burhinus > Burhinus oedicnemus. The sequence continues at coordinate 1,652,930 of VFFE01007960.1, forward strand.
GGGGCTGGCAGGGATCTGCCTCTGCAGCACTCACCAAGTCCTTCTGCTGCCTGCCGAGCCCCCACTGCCGGGCTGAGAGCATCACCTACCGTCTGCGGCGCCTCGGCGGGTTTCTCAGCTCTCTTTGCAAAGGTGAGGTCCCTGGGGACAGAGCAGGGCAATTCCAGGGAAAAAGGAAGTATTCAGGTCCCCGTCCTCTGTTCCCCTGTGACCCACGTAGTTACTTTCCCCACTGCAAAACTACCAAAAATCAAAGCCGTGAAATTCGGATCCCAGGGAGTACACAATCAGGCTGCATGTGTTTAATTAGTGGCAAACTCAAAGGTTGCCCACAAGCTACAAAGTAGGAGTTTCACTACCATCCTATACTATAATTTTAATAATCTAATTAAATCTGTTTGGAGCCTGGTAGAAATAAGTGAAAGTGATTAGAGAATATCAAATTCTTATTATCTCTTGCTATGTAAGATTACCTACTTCTAGGCTTTATTTTCAGAGAACAATTATGAATACCATGCTTGCTTTGTAAGGATTGCACCCATTATGTATTTATTAGGTTATTGGGGGCAGGGGGGGGTCCACCCAAGGCAAAATGCAGAAGTAGACATTTTTAGTAATAACTTTCAGAGTGCTTCTGATTTACTGACAACAGCTAATATTCATGCCATGAACTATTTTTCAACCTGAACATAGAATAAAGAAAGATTTTAAATAGGTGGGATGTTACATACCGGAGCAGCAAGCACAATCTGGCTCGGCCATTTCATCTTTGCTACTGTGAAATACATATTCTTGTCTAACTTGATACCTGATGTCATTTAGATGTTGAGATACATTGAACCATACTAGAGAGCTCTGCTTCTTTAAAACCTCTGGGTTTCTTGACCTGTCATCCTTTTCCTGCAAAGTAATGTCCAAATGGCATCTCTGACATTTCAAAGCGACAGCAAACAGGCTGAGTAAGTGCATTCACCGGAGAGAAAAAAAAAGAAATCAATAACAGAAAAAGAAGGTATTTGCTATACAGTAGGGTAATGAATTCTCAGAGCTGGGTTAAGCAGACATACTGTCACAATGACAATCAGAGAGTTCTCTCTTTGCTTTTTGGCTTCCAAACAGTAATAGAGGGGGGTCCAATAAGGTCATTTTGTGGAAGGAAAGAAGGAGGAAAGAAGGGGTGGGAAGAGAACTACAAAAATCCATTTAGGAAGCATATCTACCCCTTATGATGAATATTACTATCAAGTTTTCCAGTTAAGACTGGAATGCATTTGCCATAAAATTCAGCTACCTATTCACAAATGAAAATAAGTGCGTGAAGTAAAGCGGTCCCTATAATAATTTCCCACATTCTGATACCTCGTTTCAATAGGGCATAAATTAGTGACAACAGAGAAATATGCTAACCACAAGAATAATATTTTCCTGCACAGCAAAAGTGACTGAAGATCTCGAAGAGCAGCAGTCTCTGGTCTATTATTCAGACACAGTGGACAAGGCTGTGCAAGGCAGTTCTGCACTCTGGGATAGAAGTGATTTCTGAACTGGAAGAGGAAATAATTCTGTGTAAGGTTGATTGCCACAGCAATCCATGTGCACTGAAGTGAAATGGATACAACGGATTTCATAGTGGGAACAGAGTACAGCGCAACAGACTCACAGGTAACCCCACATAAGGCTGCCACAAAAAGTCACTGGTAAATAGAGCACTTCAGCAGTCTTCATTGCAAAGGCAATGGATACCCATAATTCTATGTTATTTTAGGAGAATCACCCACCTCCTCTCTGCTGATAAGAGGCTGTCCTTTGACTTGACATGGTAACAAGGAACGGAGGCACTTGCAACCGGCATTCACCTTACACGTTTAGGCAAGTACCCAGTCTGCTCTTGCCTTAACATAAATGGAGAGCTCATCCACCAAAAAGAGCCAGCAGCAAGAAAACTGGAGGGAAGACAGTTTTGTTTCCTGTACATTTCAAAAGCATCAAGTGCCAGACACCCTGGAAATCGAGACAGGTGTTTTACCCCAGTAGAGCTTCAGGGGACAGGTTGAGAAATTGCATTTCTTCTGATTTGCTCTTTCATAACAAAATCATCGTGCCTCCTGGAGCTCCACATACTGCTGCCTCAGCAGGCAGAGGTTTACCGAGGGACCGCAAGGCCTGACTCCAGAGGCACCTTGGATCCACGCAAGTGCCGTACGCAGCAGCTGCTAACAGCACATTTCCTTGCAACGGGTCTTAGACAGACACCACTTTCATTTTAGTGATGCTAAGGCATGGAAGTTTCACTATCAGCATAACTTTTCACAACTGCTGAACCAGGACAAAAAAAAAAAAATTACACCATTTCCCACCAAGACAGGCTGTGAACGCTCAAGAGGGGAAAACAAGCTCTTCTTTGGATGCCTGGAACAAGCTGGCACAGTTGTGGGATCCCTCTACTATCTACTCTTAGACAGAGATCCAGCTGAATGACCATAAGAACATTTCACCCAGCAATCAACCCCTGAAGATACTAGTCAGTCTCACACTGTGAGAAAGGCACCATCACTCCCGGTCCCCTCAAACGTGTCCAGCATTGCAGGCGCTTCAAGGAGTTACTAACATGCACCTCCATTTGGAAAACTTTTGTCTTTCACAACAAGAGCACCCAAAGCTGTCAGATCCCTATGAGTTTACTTCAAATAGAAAAGCACAAAGAACAAAACCCCTAAGAGCTTGATTTGAGCAAAGCAGAGAGGAAAGTTCTTGAGTACAGACCTAGGAAGTAATAAAATAGAGGGGAGGGGAAGCCAAAAACAGTGAAAAAAAAAGTCTTAAGATATATCTGGTATCAGTGTCCTTTCCCAGGAGTAGATCAGGAAGTTATAAAGTATGAAAGCCCATTTCCAGAATGTCTCTCCTTCCCTCTCCTTGAGTCAAAAAAATTCCCTTCCAGTTTAGCAGCCTGGTATTTGCAAGATTGCAAAGGGAACACTGGCAGGCATATTTAGCAATGACATTTCACAGGTGAAGAGATTTGCCGAAATGCTGACTACTCACTCAAGTTTATCTTTTCCTCCCCAGTACAAATAGCAGCCACACATCAGTACACTGACTGCATCTGCTTGGGCATGCCTTTAAGTAATTCAGCTTGAACTCTCAATCGAGCACTATGAATTTATTTCCAAGCCTTACATTTTATATTGCATAAGTCCAATCAGGTGGCATGTACTGGCTGCTCTAGCACTGATGATGCACCCTCCTTACCTCTCATACCCCCCCATAATGAGCTGCTGACAATGACTTGTCTTTCAAAAGAAGGTAAAAGACAAATGTATACAAGCAATTTTAGAGTCCCTAAAGGGAAAAAAAAAAAAATCAGATATTCCAAAATTGTTCTATTGATTTACTTTCTGAAACGCAGATTCAGTCACGCTCCTCCACTGGTTATGCTTGCCTTGGGCTCCTGGCCAGCAGGGCAGAGCAGCGTTTGCCCATGGGGAACAGAGCAGCACAAGCGCTCCGCCTCAGCGACCTCCACACAAACACAGCATGGATCAGGGAAGCTCCTGCTCAGGACTTCCATCCTGGCTACGTTTTACAGCCACAGGGCGCTCTGTGGAGCCCAGCTCTAGACTCTCAAGTGCCAGCCCTCTTGTTCACAGTGATGCAGAGGGATGAAGCTTGCAGCGACCAAGGGATGGCCCTGTGCGGCCACAAGGCATTTTAAGGCACTTCAAGTTTAGGATGAGCCTACTCCATCATGCAGACATAGTCATTGCCACGTTTTCTAAAAAGCAGGTCACAAAAGGATGTCTCTGCAGTTTCTTTCACAGAAATCACTTTTCCCCAGAAATCAAGCTTACACCGAGCGTTGCAACCAGAAGCAACTCCCTATGCAGTCAGTCATTGTGGATCTGCGCCACATTACTAATTTCAACCCCTGTTTTGGAAAGGAAAAGTGTGTTACTGCTAAATAACACACAGCAAGAGTCAAACAATGCCCGTGCTCATCCAAGGACTGGAACCCAGGTCTGCAATAGCTACAAGATCAGGCTTTCTCAAAATAACGCCCACGCTTGGATACACTAGAAGTTATTAGTCTGTGCCATTAAATCCATGCTATTACAGTTCTAATTTTATTTTTGCTCTAAGAGACAATTCTACATCAATAACAGACAGTATCAGTAAGAAACCATAATAAAAGGGTGAAACAGCTATTTGCGAAGCATTTAAGTTACAGGGAAGGAACACTTCTGTATTATTAGCTTTAAATAGCAAGATTTTTACATCTTTTTTTCAGCTTGCTTACTTGTAAAACACACCTATCATTCACTCACAAATGCCCAACTTCATGCTGAAAGTGAGAAGTGACCAATGTAGATGTTTGTTTCAGATAGTTAGTAGAGGCTTGAAAAGGATGCAGTAGTTAGATTTTATAGTTTATTCATTCTAAACAGAAGTGGTTATATTTGCATTATTTGACTTATGGAAGAACTATACTGAATTACATCTGTTGATTCCACTCTATTTATGCTTGCCGGAGTCTTACAAAAGGAGCAAACTATATTACAGAAATAAAACTGGCAGGAAAATGCCACAAAATAAGTATAATATGGTATTATAATTTATCTCCCCCAAACATTTCCCTATGATAATTTTCTAAAGACATTTATGGTTAAGGAAAGTGCCTGGGTTTAAAGTAAGTGATGCTAAATCTGCAGCATGAGCTATAAATTGGCCAGGCACAAAGAAGTCATCCCTCTAGAATAAGCATGCAATAAATTCTAGGAAGCGCTTGGGAATTCAAATCACTGCTAACAGATGAGGTGTGGTAACTCACTCAGAGGCCAAAAACCCCCTCTGCCTGTAACGGCTAATGAGTCTGGCTTGAAGCTTCGGATCATAGACCCCTTTCAAATTGCAGAGGACCCTTAGCAGCCATCCACACGTGGTTGGAGCAGAAGCCTAGAGCAGAATCTGTGTAGTAACAATGGAGAACTTTAACCCTTTCACTTCAGATGTTGGCTCAGTACTTGAACATCACAGTCGGCAAGATCGAGCGAGGGTATCATTCTCCTGTCTGGCAGGAGTTTCCCTAATGTCATCTCCTCTTTCTCATTCCTGTCCCTTTCCTCTGCGTCACCTTCCTTTTAATTATCTCCAAATCCTTCTTCACATAGATTTCACTTAAGTCCCTGCATGCCAGCTGCTAAAACGTCAACATAAAGTGATAAGTAACTGAGTAACTGCCAACAGGAGATAACGGAGGAGACACACAGAAGTCCCACTTCTCAGCGCTGATATAAATCATTCCCCACTCCTAACATGAATGAAGGCACTAAGGTCACGATAGGACAGGCCATGGTGTAACTAACTCCCAGCTGCTTAGGACAAAAACACGTTCTAACATGTACCTTATGGCTCAGAAGTCACTGCTTCCAAAAGGAAGCACTAGAAATTGATGTAAGTCAGGATCTGTTGATGAGTTCTCTAGCAGGAACAGCATCTTTAAAAGGAAGATTGAGAAGTCACTGCCAAGTTCTGAAGAGGAATGAGCTCTGACTGTAAAGGAGAACAGAACTAACATCCTTAGTGATTAAAAAAGGATGTTGAGATCCTGGTCAGTTTTCTGTTTCACAGATAAATTGGGCGTGGAAAGATGTTGGAAAAACCTTCAAGATTGTGGTTGAACGATGAAGCCTTTACCCTGACTTGGGATCAGGTCCTTTGGTTTTTAAGAACAAAAAAGACGAAGGTACCAATGCCACCAATTTGTTTCACACTATTGGATATCCACAGCCAACATATCTATTAGTCACCCTTTAGGATTTCTTACCTCAAGCAAGCACAGGTTCAACGCTGCACTAGAAAGGCACTTCAGCATCCGCACCACTGTGAAGACGTGAAGAATCCATCCAATTCCAACAGTGGCAAAGCTGTAGAGGTCAGAGGTTCTTCTACCCTCTCAGGGTATCTACTACTTCTCATGGGTAACTTTGACACAATCTGCAGAAAAGCAAAGCCAAGAACTAGAGCAAGGAAATGCAACATTTAAGAAGCCGCAAGGCTGGGGCTGGGGGGCGAATATGCCAAGCGTACTTTGAGTGAAATAGATATATAAAGAGCACAAGCAGAATGAATGCGTCCCCAGTTAGATGAGGACAGGTATCCCAGACAGTGTCACTCTAAGAACGCTTTTTATTTTAGTTATTTCACTTCCAAGGCTGGATCAGCAAGCATTGGCAAAAATTTATGCGAGCCCCAAAGCAAATATTACGTTCAAGAGTACATAACTGGTTACAGAGCCCCTGTCAGAGCTTACAGTTCCAAATCTCAGCCCTGCAATCAGACATTCACATATTTGGGTGTTTTTATTCGTGCAGATAGTATCATTCGTTCATGTCTTTTGTGTACATGTACTTTTGAGAGGAAAAGCTGGCCAGAAGAGTTATGCCACAGCAGCCCCCAGGTTGACATCATCTTCCTGTAGCAACCTTCTCTATACAGGACTTCTCTGCATCAGCCTACTATTCAATAGCTATGACACTCTGTGTCCTGTCACCGTCAAGGCTTAAGTATTTACTGGATCAGGAATCTCAGGGGCATAAACCATAGCATCTTAGGACTTGTTTGTAAATTGCCTGGGATAAAAGAACCCCAGATCGGATTACATTACAATGCAACCAGCAGCAACCACATGAAATTTTAATGCAGGGAAACAAAATGGAGACCAAATTTTTAAATATAACAAAAAATCATGAAACAAGTTTTAATGACACAGTAAGTCAATAGCTGAAGTTGCCAGTTGAGTAAAGGGATCAACGCATTTTTTTGAAGTTATTTTGAATATAGCATAATTCAATTGTATCAGACATAAGGCTGGTCATAAATGTGTTTATCTGAATTTATCATAGTATGCCCTAACAAAGGCAACAACACAACAGCAACAGGGAAACAAAACTGAAATTCAAAGTGAAGTACAAGTCAAGGCAGAACCATCCACCGCTGACTTGAACAAAAAAAGCCAATTAAAATTCTGCTGATTTTCACAGAAGTCATCTGATGTGATGGAACCCACAGGACTCTTATGAAATGGAAATATTAATATTAAGCATTTTAAAGTATTGTTAAAATGATCATCACAGTTGAAAGCAGGTAAAAATAGTGCAGAGGTAAATAACACAACTCCAACTTCAGCTAAAGGCGGGAAGGGAATCTGTCACGCAGGGAACAGGTTTTCTGCTACAAATTGAACTGGATGTTTTTCTGTCAAAACGTTCTTTGATACAAACATAATGACCATAATACCACACTTTTCTGTATGTATTCTCTGCAAGATGATCCCTCAGACAGCAGTGACAACTTAGTCCCACATTACTGTATATGTTTAGAAACAGTATAAATTACAAGACTCAAGATGATCCCGAGTCAAGACCTAATCTGCAAAGCGCTTCAAGGCACAGAGAATCCGGCTTTCAGCCATGCACCTATTTGATTTTTTGATCTACTCTGAGCAAAAGCTGGCTATACTAAAGGTGACCTGCCAGCCTCATATGCTCAATGCTACAGCTGGCAAGATGTCGCACCCTGGACTGGGTAAGATGGACTAGGTTTGGATACAGCCGTGCCGAGTGCATAGTGAGCTCTAAGCACACGCATTGTCTTATTGACTTCACAGCTACTCATCACAGGCCAAGAGCCAAACACTTGCTTACGCAGGGTAAGGATTTAATCACAAAATCCCAGGGGTTGGAAGGGACCTCTGGAGATCATCTAGTCCAACCCCCCATGCTCAGTACCTTACAGGATCAGCCCCTACTGAGTACACAAGTCCACTGGGCGGTTTACATTATCTTTTAGGTAGAAGAATAAAATTGATGGCACCCTAGTGACATATTCTCCCAGATCCTTCAAAGTGTGAAACTTCAGCAATCATATACCCACAAATGGTCCATCTCTTACGGAGAATCTTCTGAATCTACCAAAATTTGTATTTCTTCAAACCACATACTTGATCAGTGTGCTACCTGAATGCAGGAGATAAAACTCACATCCAGAATCAAGAGACAAGAGTCGCAGTATTGAGATTGCTCTGCGTAACAGATCTCAGCTACTAGATCAAGGCAGCAAAGTTTTTAAACATCCTCAAAGAGATTCATACACAGAAAAAAGCCAAAGATCCTCTTGCCCCATTTCGCCTTTTTAGTGTATCCCTGCAATACAGAGAAGGAAAATGATGTTAACTGCTTCTTTAAAAAGCAACCTTCCATAGTTCCTCCTACAGCAAGAGTGGGTCACACTTCGCACAGCTGGGCAGTGCCCTTGTAAGGTAGTACGGAAACAGTTAAGTAATACGCAATATCAGAACACCATGGTGGCATCACTGCAATGTGTTTTATTTCTGGAAAAGAGTTAATCAAATAGGTCCATTCCATGACAAAGAGATGCATATAGGAGAGCTGGCACGTACTAGCCCCGCACCTGAAAATTATATGTTTTTAAATGACCAAAAACGTGCAAGAGAAGAAATGTGTTTCTCCTGCTTCATTCACAACAACTGAGGTGCTAGAAGAGCATTTCAGCGAAAAACTGCACACAAATATAGCTATCCTCCCCCCGAAGCCATCGGGGCTATTTTATCTCCCCCAGTCCCTAAAATGGTACAGCAGTTCCAGAACCAGGCAGCAGCGCAAGCATACAAGTAACAAAAGACAAATGACCATAACACTGAATAACTCCACCTAGATGCTTTTAAGGCTTTTGAGTCTCCCAGATCTACTGTTCAGGGCTGTGGAGAGAAGTTCTGTAGTTAGCAAGAAATCCAGTAATGTTTCCCAAGGTCGCCTCTGAGTGATCCCATCTTGGAATTTAAATTTAAGATTTTAATAGTACAAACTGTGCATAGCAGCATACTTCATATTATGAAACAGGAAGCCCTGGATATACTGCCTTTATCGAAAGGGTTTTTTTCCTAAATCCAGAATAAATAAAGCCAAGTAAACATAGCACAGCTTTAACCTCCCACTTACAACATGCATAATCTTATTTGGGAATGGCTTAAACGAAAATACAAAAGGAAAGATGCAGTAGCAAAAAATGCAAACACTGCAAGGGAGGAAAAAAACCACATGTATTTAAATTGTAATTTTTCCCTTTCTATTGTAAAGCATTTCTTTTACAATCAACTGAGCTTATCACCTAATCTACAAAAGAGATTATACACAGTCTTTCGTACGTTCATTTGAAAACACAACTGGGGTGATAATTTAAAAAACAATGAACGTTTTCTTCACCAGCAGAACAGAGCTCCCAGACAGCCATTACAGATGCCCCTATGGCTACAGCTCTGCTGCAGGAACATCTACTGCCCCAGCCTGGCATCTGTGTTTTGTGGCCAGAGCTTGAAGAACCAAAGAAAGGAGACAAGTATAAGCTCTACCTAGAGACGCAGGCACCAGCTGGCCCTGGACTGCAGTCATCATCATCTGAGACAGTCCTGATGGTTAGACAGCCCTCGGTGCTGAGATGGGACATTTGCTAGCTAATTGCTTTGGGTAGCTGAACAATGTGGTTCCAGGACATTTGGAGCTAGCTCGAGCCATCTGTGTGAGGCTGCTTCACAGACACCCTACCTAAGTGCAACCAGCAAGGTGCCTCATCAGGCTGCCTCTCCTCCAGCCCTGCTCCAAGACAGCACCATCCCACCTGCAGTCTCCATACATTTTATTTCCTACTTTACTTCTTCCCTGTCCTTAAGTGTACAGCCACTATTTGGAAAAAATTACTTCTGAAACACCCGGATGATATCTAAGGATTTTTATCTGTGACTACTCTAGCGACTGGAGCTACTTAGGAATCAAGATGCTCTCCCAGGTCCTTGCGGGATTTGGCTGTTGTAGCCTGCCAACATCAGGGTTTTTCCAAATGTGCTCCACTGCTTTGCAGGCTCAGTAGTCATCTATGCCCGAGTACAGCCAGGCAAGCATTCAAGGCGTTGACAGGTAGGAGTGACGAGGGAAGGGCTAGGCAATGGAAAAATCCAGGCTCTCACTGCAGCTTCTGCTTCTGCAGAGCACAGTGCAGCACTGGGATTATTCTGTCCACCTGCCAAATTACTGCTTCGGGCTTTCAAACAGGTACAGGAAAAGACTTCCTATAGGGTGCTTTGGTGACTCAAACACAAGGCTGTCCTCTAGTGTGCCAAAGCACAGGAAAAAAAAACAAAAACAAAAACATTTTTCTTGATAAGAGATCTCCTTAATATGTGACATTATCTGGCTCCCATTAACCTTTAGAAAAGTGATGTTCTTATTTCTATATTCTTTATATTCCAACATAAGTCCTCCTTCCCCCCCTGCTCTTCCTCATATTTAAGCGTGCACTGATAGATTTAGTCAGTGGGCTTATTTATTCAGTGGGCAACCTATACATCTACAGTATGTATCTATACTACATATATATCTATACTACAAAACACAGTTATAGCACCTCCAATCTCTTCCCCTTTGCTGTAACTGTGAGCCACTCGGAGATGCATCACAGGCTGCAAAACATCAATAAAGCAGAATTTTACATTAGTGGAAACAAAGAGCGGGAGAGAGGACAGGAGCAACAATTTTGAAGGTCGAGGGTTTCCACCTTCCAAACTGTAGGATATTAGTAAAATACCCAAAACTGCAAAATATGCTACTGCTGGAGGAAAAAAAAAAAAAAAGAAAAAAAAAGAAAAAACCTACAAACCTGCAGCATGGTGTAATTAGAAAAGAAAAATGCTCCTCAGAAGAAATGCCCAACTGGCACCAGGGGAACTGTGGGTGTAAAACTCATAAGTGTTTGAACACCATCTGCCAAGATATTAAAAATGCAATTCCAGGCACAAAAAGCAGCATAACAAATTCAAGAACCTGCCGAGCACAAGGTGTCTGAAATCCTCGCTCTGAGAGGCCAGGAAGAAAAGACTTGACAAGACAAGAAACATGTTTCTTGCTGCGTATGGCTGTAAATGTACACAGTTCTAAAAAAAAATAAGCTAGTGTGAACAAGAATGCGTATTCTTACTTTCGAGACTCAGTAGAATAGCTGGTTTTGAAGTACTTGTACGTACTGGCAGAAGTTATTTATTGCATACTCTTTTTCAGTATAGAATAGAGTCATTATACAGTAAATATCCTAGTCCAGAAACACTTTTAAGCATTTATTCATGGCTGCTCCTGGCCTCCCTCCCATAAAGTTATTTTCCTTAGAGGCAACTCCGCTCTGCACTTCAGAGAAGCGGCCAGCGTAGTGCACCACCAGCATTGCCGATTTATACGTATTTAAGATTCAGTCCAAGGCAGCGAGCACTGGGAAAGCATACGTGGCCTTGATGCAGCTTTCTTTTCCTATTATTTGGGATTTCGAAAGATTCTGATTAAAATTATCTTGCAGGTGCTTAAGTCGGAGGATAAAACATAAACTATACAGCCAGTTTGAGAAACTGTTACATCTGAAAGACAGATAAACAACAGGATGTCCATCCTGCGCCAAGGCTGCTCCGAGACGAAGGTTAGCTACAAAGCTCTTTCTGAAGCAAGCATGGCTGCACAAACAAAATAAAAGATAAAACCCCAAAGAATAGATAGTTCTGAAACAGAAGCAAAATGCCCCAGGTCACGGGACGGAAAAAAAAAAAATTTAAAGAGGAAGTATGGTCAGAGCGGTTGCAAGCCCCAGCTCCATGGGGCTGGTCTCACAGAGAGACAGCCTGCAACTGAGGAGGTGGTAACAGCCCCAGAATACATCCTCCATGGTCCCACCCGGACTAGGACACATCGCACCCTCCACAGCCCCGGCCGGACCAGTAGCGTTGCGAGGTGGGGTCCCACAGCATGAGCAAAAAGTGCCCAAGCTGCAGGGACTGAACTCCAGAGGCTCCCAGAGAGGCCACACGAACCAGTTTCTGCAGTTCTGTCAAACCCCAGCCGTGTCATCACACTCAGCAAGTTACAACTGCAGCTAAATTGCATGCAGAATAATGCAAAACTGAACGTACTGGGAGATCCAGGGTGAAAATACACACCTCAATAATTCATTGTGTTGGAACAATTTTCAGGTTGGTAATTATGTGTTATCTGCATCTCTGTTAAGACACTTGGCTTAAGCATTCTTTAAACCTCTGGAGGTATTGCATACCCCCCCACACTATAGCTGTGAAAATGTTAAAGTCACATTTTAAACCTAGGAGACTTGTAACAAGACAGAAGAATTTCAGATGGTCTATTAAGTACGCCACATTTAGAAACAGTGCATAAAGACTGCAGTAACTGGATTTAAAGGATAATTTTATTCCCCCCCACCCCAATACACAAGCAAGCACCAATACTGACAAAAGCAAGCATGACCCTGTACAATGTATAGGACCACAACTGCATTTGCTAACAGGCCAGAATGATTTTGTTCCATGCCTCTCATATGAAGATGTCTGCAGAGCAGAGGTTATTCTTCATTCTGTTTCCATCCTAAATCTCTGGTTTGGAGGGGGTGGGGAGAAAACCTTTAACAGAACCGGCTAAGAGAAGAAACCTCATTCCTTATCTTGGTATTTGAGCCAGTATTTCAGCCAAGAAAGGACTGTGGGTTTTAGTGAACTCCTGGACTCTCAATAAGACTTTTAATTAATCAATCACTAATTCATGAAACCTGAATAATTGATTCAGCACATGGCAGCAGCACCCTCAGAGAGAAGAGCGAAAGCAAGGAGATCAGCCCATCTGCTCATACTCCCCAAGCCTAGCAAACATGCTCTCCGTCACCCCATGGGTGGTATCCCAAATAGTACCTCTGTGCTCCTTGGAAAAGAAGTGGGTGCCAGGCTTCGTACAGAGACAGGCTCAGCATTAAATTAGAGTACAGGGATTTGGCGCTAAACTGTCTCATCACTTGGCTGGCTTAGCTGACCTTAGAGCCTCAGCTTTCCAGGCTCAGAGATAAATGGCTTTAAAAGTTTCATCCAAATTCCTAGCACCTTCCCTTCCAGGCATACCAGGGTACCTTTCACTGGGGTTACCAGTCTTTTCAGCTACTTCAGCAAAAACCTGGATAGTCTGGTTGGCCAGGCACTGTCTGCAGCAAGTGACCAACATTATCACATCAGAGCATCTTCTCTCTACTGCTTTCATCAGCAAATAGGGGTTTTTGACTCAAATTGTGGAGAAGTAGGTATATAGCAAGACTAACTTCCTTTCTGCTAAAAAGTCACCCCTTTGTCTCCCTTGGTACTGGCAGGCCGTTAGAGCCGGTGGATGGATAGAAGATCATGGCCCCGTGCACAGCACATCCTGCATCTCTTGCACTCGCATTCACCACCACCTTCTTGTTTTAAGGCAGAGGGCTGGTGAGACACGCTGCGGAGAGATGAGGTTTCAACTTCCTTCGTGCTTGTCAAGAACATCATTGCTCTACAGTCCAGTCCACAATGCTTGCAAGCACCAAGTTATTCTTTAAAAGAAACTTAAAACCCAGAAGAACCATAGGATTTCACTGTATAATTGGAGCTTTGCATTTATAGGGATTAGAAGTGCTTTTTCACTCCAGAGGCTCAGTTACCAGTAGTGAATTGCAACCCCTAACTTTTAGGTACCGCAAAAATCTACTGGAACCCAAAAATCCTACTTTATTTGCCAAATCCTGTTTCCAATGGACATTGGGAGTTGGTTTGTCTGTGTGTAGGATCTACAAAACTTGGCAAACAAGTTACCTTGGCTATTTGCCAAAACAGACACAGAAGAGGCATGAGGATCAGAGCTCGAGAATTAAGTCTGGACCAGAGGGAAGCAACCATCTCTGTGTGAGGCCCACAGCCATGAACCCTTTACTCAAGTCAGACCATCACCCCCATTTATTTGACATGCAAGAACCACAAGTTCCTCCCTTATCTGAGGGGAATGATGAGGGAGCTGACAGAGGAGCTTGCCAAGCCACTCTCCATCATTTATCAGCGGTCCTGGTCAACAGGGGAGGTCCCTGATGACTGGAGGCTTGCCAATGTGACACCCATCTACAAGAAGGGCCGGAAGGAGGATCCAGGCCACTACAGGCCTGTCAGCCTGACCTCAGTGCCAGCAAAAAGCATGGAACAGATCATCCTGAGCGCACTCACGCAGCATGTGAAGGACAACCAGGGGATCAGGCCCAGCCAGCAGGGGTTCATGAAAGACAGGTCCTCTTTGACCAACCTGATCTCCTTTTATGACCAGGTGACCCACCTGGTGGATGAAGGAAAGGCTGTGGATGTTGCCTACTTGGACTTTAGTAAGGCCTTCGACACAGTCTCCCACAGCATTCTGCTAGAGAAACTGGCAGCCCGTGGCTTGAACAGGTGTACTCTTTGCTGGGTTAAAAACTGGCTGGATGGCTGAGCCCAGAGAGTTGTGGTGAATGGCATTAAATCCAGCTGGTGGCAGGTCTCAAGCAGTGTTCCTCAGGGCTCAGTTTTGGGGCCAGCCTTGTTTAATATCTTTATTGATGATCTGAATGAGGGGATTGAGTGCACCCTCAGTAAGTTTGCAGATGACACCAAATGAAGGGGCAGTGTTGATCTGCTTGAGGGTAGGAAGGCTCTGCAGAGAGATCTGGACAGACTGGATTGATGGGCTGAAGCCAACTGCATGAGGTTTAACAAGGCCAAGTGCTGGGTCCTGCACTTGGGTCACAACAACCCCAGGCAACGCTACAGGCTGGGGGAGGAGTGGCTGAAAAGCTGCCAGGCAGAAAAGGACCTGGGGGGGTCCTGGTGGACAGCCGGCTGAACATGAGCCAGCAGTGTGCCCAGGTAGCCAAGGAGGCCAATGGCATCTTGGCCTATATCAAGAATAGTGTGGCCAGCAGGAGTAGGGAAGTGATGGTGCCCCTGTACTCAGCGCTGGTGAGGCCACAGCTTGAGTACTGTGTTCAGTTTTGGGCACCACAGTCTAGGAGGGACATTGAGGTGCTGTAGCGTGTCCAGAGAAGGGCAACAAAGCTGGTGAGGGGTCTGGAGAACATGTCTTATGAGGAGCAGCTGAGGGAATTACGATTGTTGAGTGTGGAGAAGAGAAGGCTGAGGGGAGACCTTATTGCCCTCTACAATTACCTGAAAGGAGGTTGTAGTGAGATGGGAGCTGGTCTCTTCTCCCAAGTAACTGGCAATAGGACAAGAGGAAACAGGTTCAAGTTGTGCCAGGGGAGGTTGAGGCTGGACATTAGGAAAAAGTTTTTCACTGCAAGAGTTCTCAAACATTGGAACAGGCTGCCCAGGGAGGTTGAGTCACCATCCCTAGATGTGTTTAAAAGTCGTGTAGATGTGGTGCTTAGAGACATGGTTTAGTGGCAGACCTGGTAGAGCAGGGTCAATGATTGGAGTAGATGATCTTAAAGGTCTTTTCCAACCTAAATGATTCTATGATTCTATGACTGGGTCACATCT
>VFFE01007960.1:1668379-1694195 GCA_008921705.1 Burhinus oedicnemus
TGAGAAGCCAACACAGAAGGGCACCAGCGACCCATGCAACTCGTCTACAGTTATGCTAAAACTGGCAGCTGGGCCCAGTTTTGAAGAGGTACACAGCCTTCATCTGTAGTGTCACCCATCCATCTCTCCCATCTCGGATCATGGAATTTTCAGAGTTGGAAGGGACCTCTAGAGATCATCTAGTCCAACTCCCCTGCTGACACAGGAATGCCTAGAGCACATTACTCAGGACTGCATCCAGGCGGGTCTTGAAAATCTCCAGAGAAGGGGACTCTACAACCTCCCTGGGCAGCCTGGTCCACTGCTCTGGCACCCCCACCGTAAAGGAGGTTTTTCTTGTGTTTGAATGGAACTGCCTATCTCCCCAGCCACTACTCAGCAGTATTAGACAACCATCTTTCACTCTCACTAGGTCATACTTAACTAATATCACTCTTACGTGTTCTCCTTTTCCCCACCTCTTCTGTCACCTTTGCACAGCAGCAAGAGCTGTTTTACTGTCCAGCTTCCCCACAGCAACAGCTCCACCTTCTTTGTGTCCAGTAAAAGCCAAACCTTCCACTTGCACGTTCTCTTCCCCCACTAAGCAGCTGCTAATGTGGCTTTTCCATCTTCCCTTTCAAAGAAAGGGACTCCGGCTCCTTAAATAAAGGCTACAAAAAGTCATTCTCTGCTGAAGTAATATCATAGTGGAAGAGGGAAAGAGGATCACAGAAAGGAAACGGTGTGATGCCATGGACTGGCAGCTCCATGCTGTCAGCACCACTCCTGTCTCCAGCTCTGCCTCCTCTGCTCCCCCAGATCATTCAGCAGCCACCGTACCTCAAGGACATTAGTCTGTGTTGAATCTGGCCTCAGATCCTTCAGTAGTAACACATACCTTCCATTCAACCAGTTCTCCCCCCACAAGTATTATTGGCATCCGCATGGACTGGGACAAAGTTACATGTTTTTCTGGGCATGCTACAAAAATTTTTTTGTTCCTCTTGTCCTGCCTAACTCAGGGACTTGATAGGCATCACGCATCCACCCCATACACTTTCTTTCAATCACAGGTGATTTGAATGCTCCTACCAATAAACACCAGCCTTGCTGTATGTTATTGCTCACGTATTTAATTGCCATGGCCAAAATCGATCAATTAGTGAAAACACAAAGGTTCAAACATAAAACAGGCAATGCAGGAAGCTCTGGAAACACTAAGTTCCCATCAAATGAACTCACATCAAGAAGCCATTATACATGCTTATCCTTTGTCCATGTGCTTACTGTGAGGCTATCAGAATCTCTTTATGTTTCCACCACGCTCCCTGTGACTCACGCTCTCTTTCCTCCTTGGATTACATACTGAGAAATTGAATACGCTTTTGTATATAAACATCTTATGTCATGTACAATGCACCTAAACTCACATATTTCTTTAAAATAAAAAAGAAAACGCACAAACAAGTAACCAAGAGATACTAGGATTACCTTTGAGAACCACTGAAGGGAACTAAAAATCAAGCTACAGGCAGCAGTGCGGGCACAAAGGCGGATGAGGAAGAGATGTCTGCCCCCAGTAGTATACACATTTTCTATGGCCAGAACCCAGCATTGCTGGACTAGGAAGCAAGACACAAGGGCTGGAAAAAGAGATCTAGATCCTTTTTATAACCTTTCAGAATATTATTGCCCAGAAACCATCCTAATAGTTCAGTGTTGCAAACAGACATTTGTAGGGTAAAAAAAAAGAAGGCAGTCTGATATGTTAGCGTGGTGAGGATCTTCAATCCAGAAGGACAGGGAGAAGGACTGAGAATTCAGATGCTGCCACACAGAAATACTGCAAGCTCTTTCCACAGGCTTTGGAAGAAAACAATTGCAAGCACCCAAATCAAATAAAGGAGCCAGGGAAAGTTTCCAAGAGAGGAGGAAGGAAGAGAGAACGAGAAGGTCTTCCAGAGCATGAATTGGCACACCTAAACTGGACTCCTGCTCAAATTGCCCTCTCCAGCACCCTGTCTCTGCCCTCCTCAGTGTCTCCCTCCCCATCACCCGCAGAGGACAGTGTCTGCCTCCGACATGAGCCACCTGGATTTTCAGGCTCAAAACCTGCTTCGCCCCTCCCTCACAATTCCAGCAAATTGCAAGACTCCCTTCCACTGAACAACAGATGTGACAGAGACACTGAAAGCAGAGCACAGTCCCCTTCCCGAAGTGAATCTAGCACATCTGAAAATCTTAAAAATCAGTTTGGACATGAAGAATTTTAATCACATTCCTTGACAGGAAAAATAGGTTCAGGCTTCAATGGGTCTCTGGTTTAAAAAACTAGCCATAAGTTTCACTGGAGCACGTAAAGAGAGCTAAAAAGCCACCTTAAAAGCAGACATGGATTTTTACAAACATCTCATGTACAATGTAGAAAAGCAAAGATTTTATTTTACAGTATCTTGGTCTGCAGGCAATGGGCAACTCATCTATTGGGTGCCACAGGCACACAGCACAACTAGTGTTAAAAATAGACAGAGAAACAAAGGCAGTTTGTTACAAACCAGCCCCTAAAGACAGATAAGGGCAGCATCTCCCTAGTGGTGCACCAAAAAAAAAAGACAATAGGAAAAAAGTATCAAATCCAGGAGATATGAATCCAGTGTGCTGGACACTGCAAATGATGCCACCGCAGTCTGTAGGCAGCGCTGCACTTATGAGGTCCTGGGATTTCTCTGAGGAGCAAAAGCAATCCTGTCTCGCCTTTGTGGCAGCACATGTGAGGAGGGAGTACAGAAGTGCTACACTAAGGAATTTGTGACATTAGGAGTTACTTCATGTCTAGACCATGTGAGGACAGTTTGGCGCAACCAGTGGCCTGACCTTTCAGTGAAATTTGGGTATAAATAGAATACAAACACTGGTCACAGCCTCCACCTCCCTTCCCGCTGCTTCCAAGGCTAAACTACAAAGGGGTTCACCCAAGAACCTTGGTCCAAGACCCAACCTTGGGCTGCTCTTTCAAGAAAAGAAGGATTCATTTGGCTCCATCATCCTCTCAGTACTTCCTCGACCTCAAAATGCCTGGCAGCTCTCTCCTTACATTTCACCAACCCTACTGCACTTGGTGTACTCTCTCCCCTAACTCCAGTTGTCTCGGTCACTCTCCTGGGCTGTTCTGTCATTCAGATTTGGCCATGGTTGTCCTTTCCTTTCAGGTGGGAACAGGCAGCTCTCTCTGCCTGCCTCAAGCTCCAGGACCAGAGCCCTCAAACACATATGATCCCGTTTCATTTGCAAGTGGTATTTTATACATATTATTGGGGGGAGGGGGGACACGTGCAGCAGAATCGTTCACAAACACCTTATATGCTAAAGCTCATGGTCACATTGAGTGGGGCATGTAGATAAAGAGCTGGTAACTGCAGCTGGGAGCAGCGGGAAGTGGTGCTCCAGGCTGGCAAGAGGGAAGGCTAGCTGGGAAAGGAGGTTGTGGAGAGCTGGGAGTCGATTTCTTCTCCCAAGTAACAAGCAATAAGACAAGAAGAAATGGCCTCAGGTTGCACCAGGGGAGGTTTAGATTGGATATTCGGAAAAATTTCTTCACTGAAAGGGTTATCAAACATTAGAACAGGCTGCTCAGAGAAGCGGTGTAATCGCCATCCCTGGAGATAGTTAAAAGACGGGTAGACGTGGTGCTAAGGCCCATGGTTTAGCAGTGGTTTTGGCAGTGTTACATCAATGGTTGGACTCGATCTTAAAGGTCCCTTCCAACCTAGACAATTCTGTGATTGTAAGACGTGAATGAACAGTGCAAGCTAAAGGAGAAAGCAGCTGCTCCCAGGGAGATGCAGGAGCACTGCTGGATACAAGCTCCTGGGGAAGACCACAAGGACACTTTTGCCATGGATACAGAAGCTGACTGAGCAAACAAGCCAAGGGCAACTTCAGATGGAGATCCATGCCAGGTGACATGTGAAAATGCAGACCACCCCACCTTCCAGAGGACTGCGAGAGACAGGATGGAGAAGAGGGACAGCTTGTGATATGAGAATCTAACAACTTGGACACACTCCTTTCCAAAGTCTGCAGCTGAATTTAGGACCACCAAGTCTCTGTTTTCTTTTGCTGGAAATAAATTGATAAGAAATCTACTGGCAGGAAGTGAGTATATTTTATCTTCCTCTAGTTGGAGTCAAATACAGTGATTCAATATCCTGTTACCATTATTTGTTGTTCAAACAACTCTTCAGCTACAATATGACCACAGGGGCAAGAACCTCCTGACCCAACACAGATTTTCCTGTTATTTTGGTTTGGGGATTTTTTTTTTATTTTTTTTTTTTAATTTTTTAAATTCTCTCCAGATCAAAAGCCTTATCTTAAATGAGCATCTGAACTTAAGTCCAGCATTAAAAGATGACGAAGACCCTTAGGTGCGTATGCATGACACCACAGCTCTTATTACATCAATGACTCTTTTCCAACAAGACTCCTGCATAACTGAGGAGTTACTCTATCTCTTGCTAACTAAACTCAGAAATTGGTTAATAAATGGGGGAGGAGATTCATCTGATCCCTGTCTAGATGCCCGCATGGCAGAAGAATGGTTAAACACTCACACTTTCTAGGTGCAACACTTCTGACATAATTTCTAACTTGTAAGACTCTAGATATCTAAAGCTCAGCGCTGTAACCTAGCAAGTAATGACAGCCCCTAAGTCTCCTGGACGCAAGGCAGGACTGTGCTGTTTCACAGGGTTTCACTGACAATGCATACAATAATGTTTGTGCAACTCCCTCTCCAGCATCTTCAGGTACCATGAAAACGTGTTTTTGCCAGGGCACAGGCATGCAATACAGAAAGACCTTGAATCATAACTGAATGAGGCAGACAAAAAGGAATATTAAATAATTACTTATTCATTGAACAGGACAAACATTTGCATTAGGCCACAACTAATTAGAAAATATTTCATGACACACATGAGCACTGTGAAGACAAGCTTCCTCCCTTTAGCATTTTTGGCTTTGCAGTCTTAACATCCCTCATTTCCCTCTCCTTCCATTCCCTTTCCTGCTACAGAACAACTACCCCATCCCATAACAGCAGCCAAAGGAGTATTTGTGACATGCCTTTCTAAGAAACAAGATTGAAATGGAAAAATCCAACTGGGAAGTATATTAAGTTAATTCATCCTTCAAAGGTGTTTTCATGTTGGACCCTCATAATCTAATTCCGTAGTGGGGATGTGTTAGTTTTCCAACCAAAGAAATTTGTTTCCTGCCAGTCAGAAAAATTTGATACAAAATAGAAATTTAACACTGCTCTCCAGAAAGAAACTGAAGAGATGTTCTCTGACTGTGTGCTCATTTCTAGCACAACTATGATGGGAAAGCTAAGCTGCTGCAGGGAAGCTTTCAGTTCTTTCTACTGCCATAACCCTATCATATGCACATATGAACAGATTACATGATATTTCCATTTGAGGTAATTTCTCCTGTTTGTGCAAGATATTAGGCTAGTGTTATTCAGCATACACATAATGGGAAATGAAGTTTTGATCTCTGGCCTTCCCTATGGTTTCACTTACGCTGTAGAAAGCAGTAACAGCACTGATGCAAGGCAGTAAATGATTTCTTGCATTAGTATGGGATACCTGACAGGCTAACACCTTGTATGCCTTATTCATTACAGCCACTGAGCTGTGCCAGGAGAAAAATCCAGTTAGTCATGGAAAAGCACTGACAGTAAGGCACCAGGCCATTAAAACACAGAATTTGCACTTGGGCAGGAGAAGAGGCATTAATAATGACAAATATGCTCTTAGGAGGACCACAGCAGACCCCAGAGAGGTGACAGCGAAGGTCCAGGCACAAACAGCCAGATGTAGAAAATTAAAGCGATCCAGATGATACACTACCATTGCTCAAACGGATAACGCAAGGCAACAGCTTCGGCACCCACGACTGACACCCACCTGGATGAGCAACAGCAGGCAACTGGCTGAATTATCCTGAATTATTATGCCTCTCTGTAGAAAGGTTTCAGTTCTAACACTGGCCTATTATAAAATGCCAACATCTGAAAATACATTTAAGATAGTTTAAAGCCTGTTTCTCCTTTTATAATATCAGTTTGCTGTGGTTTGTTTTGTTTTGTTTTTTAAGCCAGCCCCTACTGCCATTTTCCTGTCTAATTAAATTAGACTGTAAAGGAGGACAGACATTTCCAGCACAGCTCATTAGAGCACAACGAGGCTCCAGAACACCCACAACACCCTGACAAGCAGCTGGTCCAAGGAACCCTGCAATCTCGCAGCCCTCCACCACATACTGCGACTGCCCCCACAGCCGCTGCTCCTTCGCGGCATAAGCAGATGCTCTGGAAGTACTCCCGTGGGATGAGAGGCTGTGCGCAAAGCCCGCCTGCTGCAAGGCCATCAGTGATCAAACGAGTTTTGGGCTGGTTGCCTTTAGCCCTACCATAAGGGAAAAGATAACGTCACAAAACAAGGTATTTATCATGTTTCGGTGTTAACACGGCACAATGCAAAGAAGGAGACGGCGCATAGGCTGTGGTTCCTGTGGTCAGCGTGACAAGACATCCAAGTAAGTTTTACAGGAACGGGAGCTGTGTTCAGCCTGGTTTGCCAGCACTCTGCCTTAAGCCTCGGACCCATGGCGTCCTGCACTTCAGTAGTGGCATCCTGGGTATTTTAAACTACCATATACAAACCATTTATAGAAAGCTACAATATGCAAAGTCAGGGACTGGTTTTGGTAAATACGGTGGTATTGTGTCAGAAGGGAGCAACTGCAATACTACCATGGATGGTACGTCTCATGGAGGAACATTCTGCTGCGTGTCCAACAGATGCAGCATTTGGAGTTTGTCCGACATGAAACACCCATCCAGAGAGCAGATAAACAAAGCCCAGGACAAATGCATTTAATGCTTCTCTTTTCTCCGGCTATCAGCACTACGCTGAGCACTCCTGGAACTCTGCTTGGTCAGGGTGAAGACGGTAAGCTTTACTCCAAATAGCAACACACGCTCAAGAATCTGGTGTCATTATAAAAAGGTTCATCAGACTGATAGGAAACGGGATATTTCAGGTGATGCAGAAGTAGTTCGAGACACATGAAAAATGAAAAAGTCTATTTGAACTATTAAGTCCCCAAACTACAAAGCAGGCTTCTCGCCTTTCTCAACCCCTTGTTAGCCCCACATACACCCCGGAAATTATCCGGTCAGAGAGGGATTTGAGACACCAGTTTTCAATAAGAAGCTGTCAAAGATGGACTGAATCAGTACAGGTGCATTTCATGAAAATTAAGAAAGACCCTGGATGACAGTGCTCCTCACTGTGGAGCTCAGCTAAATTGGGCAAATACATCAAGTGCAAATACAGCTGTGAGAAGCGCTCTGGGGATGGCTGGATGCTGCCAGCTTCAGTTTGCAAGAGTCTGCAGGCAGAAATAAAGGCTATCCTGAAAATATGCTTCTGTTTGAAATAGAAGACTGTGGTGGACACACCCAATATACTGATAAGGGCGGCAAAAAAAAGAATTTAATTATTTGCATAAAGCCATATTGGTGACTGCACTGTTAAAACCACTCTCAGCTGCAGCCTCTTGTTACTCCTGGCCTGTTTGATGACACAAGAAAGATGTCACATTAGCGCTCCTAACACCCGCACACAGAACAGGGAACCTCTAAAGCCAGGACCCGGGAAAGCCTGAACATCAGCCCCTCCGGGGATTAAATGCCTCTTTGTGTGCAGGAACATACAAGGCCAAATTAGTTTCAGGTTCAGGTCCCCATCCACACCTGGGGATCCCAGACTGGGCTGCACTGGCGATTCTCATGGCAGAGCTGCTGGACAACTGCAAGGTTGCATGGCATCTTAAAGAAAACTGGGATTTTCTTAACATACATGGCAACAGCTGTCTGAGCTGCGCACCGAGACTTGCTATTGCAAAGCCCATTTTCCCCTCTGTTAACCTACTGAGCACAGTGCTATTTCAAGCAAGTATCCCGGAGATAATACACACGGGAACAAAAAGGTAGAATCATTTTTTTTTGGTGTTTATTAGGCATTACTAACAGAAGGAATATCTATTTCTTGTTTCGCGGTGGAAACGCACCCATTTCTTTTTCACTGGTGACTCGCTTAAATATTTTCAAAAATCCAATCCGTGGTGGAACGGGGAGGGGGAGGTTGCTGAAGCGTCGGATTTCTAAAAGCAGCAAGGAGAAGAACAAAAGGAAGCCCAGATGCTGGGTGAAACAGCTCGGCAGAGCACACGAGTGAAGATGCTGCGGGGGAGGGAGGGACCAGGCGGTGACTCCGGCTGCGGGCGGTACGGGCACACGGCGGCTGCTGCTGCCGTGGCTGGTAACGACCGGCGGCACCGCAGCCCGCCCCCGCCTGCCCCGGCCACCGCTCGCTCCAAGCGGGCAACTGGCCCCGCTGGCTTCTGTTTTTCCGACGTGCGAAGAGCTCCCCCAGGCTGCCGCGGGCTCCGGGCCAGAGGCCCCGGGGTCCCCCATCCCCCGGGGACACACACACGCACCCCCCCCACCCAAACACACCCCCGGGTGCGGCCGGGGACACACACACACCCAAACACACCCGGGGACACGGGGACACACACACCCCCCAAACACACCCGGGGACACACACACACACACCCCCAGACACACCCCCGGGGTGCGGCCGGGGACACGGACACACACCCCCCCACACCCAAACACACCGCCGGGGTGCGGCCGGGGACACACACACACACCCGGGGTGCGGCCGGGGACACGGGGACACACTCCCCCAAACGCACCCCGGGGTGCGGCCGGGGACACGGGGACACACACGCACCCCCACCCCAACACACCCCCGGGGTGCGGCCGGGGACACGGGGACACACACACCCCCAAACACACCCCCGGGGTGCGGCCGGGGACACGGGGACACACACACACGGCCGGGGGGAGAAACCGCTGTCAGCCCTTGTGATTCTTGTTGGCGACGCGTATACATCCGGCTGATCAGTTTAATTCCTCTTTATCTACATCGGGTTTCTTTAAACCTGCCAGGCATCTGCGGCTCCTCCCAGCCTTACCATTTCCTTTCTTTCTCTCTCCTTCTGCCTTCCTGGGCGTTTGCCGTTTCTCAGTTTTATCCCTTCCAATTCCCTGTCGCTCGCCCTTCGGCTCCCCCCAGCCCCATTCCCTTCTCCTCACTGGAGGCCTTGTTTTTCCACGAGAAAATAACGTTATTCAGACATAAAAATCTATACATCTGTTGGATTAAATAAACACTAGGATGTGTTTGACTGTGTAAAGAGGACGTATACATATCCTGAACCTTTCTGCCCCTTTAATATGGTATCCTAGGCAACCTGAATTTTCATGTTGGAGATACAACCATCTGAGCTTTTTTTGTTTTAATATAAAAATTAACCTTCGCACATCATCTGAGAATTTCAGAAAGCGCATAACCTGATTATGCCCAAAGTCTATGAATTATTCATTTGTCTGCAAGTAAGAGAGATCAGATTTAATTATGTTTGGGGGGCATCTTCTATAGAATTAAATGTTGAAATCCTCATTTGTCTACCCAGCAGTTTTAAACGCAACCTACATTGGGCTTTAAATGTACATACATATGCACGGCATTAGCTCAGAGGATGTATAAAGGGAAATTAAAAATACACTAATACCTCCATACATATAAACAATAGACGTGTCTACTCAAGTCGCTTGTATATTAAATCCAACACAACCTTATCTCCATTATTACAAAATGAAAACAAAAATAAATTAATAATACCAAGTTATCTAGAATGTGGCTATGGGTCACATAAAGTGTTTATTCACTCCATTTATAGTGCATTTCTTACATGGGTGTATGTCAATGTTAGCCATCAAAAAATGTGGATCAAAGTAACAGCCTCTTGTCGTATTTGACATACGTTAAATCAACTTCAAATGAGACTTTGATTGTTATCAATATTAGTTGTCTGTGCAAGCACTTTACAGAACACTTTTACTCTGAAACACGGATGAAAAGCACCTTGCAAGAGCTATAATAATAAAATAATATAAACGCTCCCATCATTTCAAAAGAACTCATTGCCAAAACCTAAGATACACTGTTTCCCCCCCCCCTTGAAATTATTTAAGGGCTGACTCACCACTGCAACAATCTAATTCTACTCACATGTGTAACCTAGAAGATCTCAGCGTAGCCTTTCCCCAGTGCAACTAGAAGAGCATCACAGTTAAGCAGTCCCATCTTTTCTCTGTATTGAGGGGTTGGCTTTAATTATTTTATTTGGGACTGCTAATATAAACCAAAATAATTCACTGACGGTGAGCGCTCTTGTTTGTAGGGCCCAATGTACAGGCCAGTTCACTTCTGCTGGCCAAGTGACTGATAGTCACAGTCACCATGTCCCTCACCCCCACAGCCAGCAACACCTGCAACCAGCAGCTGAAGAAGTTGCACAGCCTCAGTTTCTCTACCAAAAAAAAAAAGTTCATGACATTGAACTTTTTTCATACAGTATTTCAGGACCTACTGAGAAAAGGTCTATTTAAGAGGCTGCTATTCTTCTTAACTGCTTACAGAGTGGATTTCCAAAGCCAAAAAAGAGAGATTGCTTTTTATTCGTATTTTCTGGTGGTTTGGGCTTTCGTTGTTTTGTTTGTTTTAAACGGAGTCAAGCATAACTGGTGTATACGAAACTCTCCCTAGATGTTTGGCTTTTCAAAAGGAATACAGAAGGGATTCGGAGAGTGAGCTAAGCACCCAATTCCTCCAAACATCGCAGCTTTAAAGCCCGCAGCTGCCTCATTCCAAACATACAACTGCACTTGGAAAAATTCATTCGGGAAACAAATGTAACATTTAGCAACAAGTAACTCTTCCCAGACCTCTGCACAAAACAGGCAATTCAGTGTATCTGAACAAAAAGAAAATGGTAGGTCTCAGCTGACAATTTCCCTGTGCCCTTCAGGTGGGGACAGCCGTGGGGACAGCCGTGGGGACAGCCGTGGGGACAGCCGTGGGGACAGCCATGGGGACAGCCGTTAGTCCGTGGCTCCTGCACACGTGTCACTAGATATATGACACAGGCAGTAGCCCCTGATGGTTTCAAACTGAATCAATGTTTAAAAAAAACCCAGAAATTTAAAAACCCTAGGCTGCCCAAAACATAATAAAACATTTAATATTTCATTACTCTGCCCCCACCGCTGCTGCTGGGGAAAGTGAGCAAGCGACAGGAATTGGTATTAGACATGGGGCAATATTGCAAAAACCAGATCTGGACTTCGGATCCCCTGAAGACTGCAGGGATGGGATCCCGTATTTACTAACAATATACAGCAAAGCTTCTTCTCTTATTTATATGCCTAGGACAAAAGAAGTCATTATTTTGAAAGCCAGTAGCCGAAGTTTAACCCACTGGTTTTTAAATCAGAGATCTAATTTCAGGACAAAGCAAGTGCCACGGATACCAATTAATTTTTATCAGCCTTCGCTGAGTCTTTCTGGACAGATCTTGGTTGTGAATCGCCAGTAAAGCAAAAATAAGCAAGAAGCCCTCTATTTTCCCCAGCCACTTTCTCTGCCATTTGGAGGGGAGGAGGCCACCGCAGCTTATGGTATTTTCTTCCAGACATGGCACGTTTTCGCCACCGTAGCCTGAAGAGGTGCCTACACTGGGGATGAAGTTTGGTTTAATGCTGTGTCTCACAAAGGACAAACTGTTTGGCCTTCCTGGCCCAAAGCTCCGCACGGGGAGCCGCCATTCACATGACTAACCCCGTTGGCTTCAGCTACTGCTCAGCAGTTGGAATCTCGGCATCCCGCAAAAGCATCTTCATTTTCAGCTGCTGAGCGGCCACGCGCGCGCGCGGAGCCAACAGCTCTGAAAATGAGCGTGTGGTTCTGCCTTCAGGAGGCCGGCATCGGGCCTCTGAACAGGCCTGTCGTACCCGGTGGGAATACACACAAAGAAGTTGTTGTGGGTTTACCCCAGGCTACACCATATAGTTGAAATACGTACGGCTGTAAAACTAGAAGAGACCCAGAAAATTGCATCCCTTCTCCTGCCTAACACCTTTTTATACCAAAGCCTCACGTGCAATGTCAGTTGCAAGCCTACCCCTGATGGGTTTTTTTGCTGCAGGATGCCTTCTTGCCGTTTGTTTCCCATTGCGAGGCAACCAAATGGCTAACATTATATTTTAATACACAACATTTCATTGTTTTGGGAAATATTAATGATGCATCCTTATGTAACTGCTGTAGGTGTCTAGGCCGCCTGCTTACTGCAAAACTGCTATGCTGCATAAAGTCAGGTTTTCTGTTACCTCTCCAAATGCATCGTTTCCTGAAATGAACTCCCTGCCTAACATAAATAAGAAAACTTTACGGATAGCTGTCTTCACATGGCGGCACTCTTACAGTCCGAGCACAGGAGTCTTCCAGCCCAAAGTCTTGCCAAGATCCATAAAAGAATTTAAGGATGCACAAATACTGATCTGACCCCTGTAGTACCCAGATAAATATTATGCCTCCTTCTTTCATGAATCAGGATATCACATTATACAAACACATTCTTTCAGAAGCCGCAATTCAAACTCATCCCTGCTGCCAGGCATCCCAGCACCAATTTTAGCGTAAGCTAAAATCCCAGCCATCCTTACACTCGTGCCAACACCAAGCCGCAACAGGACTTTAAGCACGTGCTTAAAGCTAAATCTATAGTGGGTCTGGCTGAATTGACACAGTCAAACACAGGGGCCCATGTGCTCTCCCGAGCTGTGGGGAGCTGCAGGCTTTTCCAGCAGGCACCTGCAAAGGACTTGTCTAATTAGGGCCACCCCATAAGGCAGGGCACAAGGTTCACACCAGTTTCTTTCTGGTTTGGGGTTTGTTTTTTCCTAGTAAAAGGAGATAAGTTTTTCCCCACATGAAAAGATTTGAAGTTCCAAGATTCCCAAGAGCCTCACCTATCTGTTCAAAAAACTTCTCGGTTTGCTTGATGCCTCATTTCCACTCCTTTCTCGTTTCCATTGCTAAGGCATGTTCTTTTTTTTTTTTATTATTGTAAGTAACCTGCATGATACTGATTTCATACAAGTTTAGCAACATGTTAATGGCCAAGGGCATAAGTCCATTAACCACTCCAGACAAGTTGCCAACACCAGTACAAGGACCGGAACCTCACCAAATCCTAGAAGAACCTAAAACCAAGGACCTGCTACCATTCTCTGGTAACTGCCTGCAGCCCCTCCAGCAGCAGAGCTCGTATTGTTTGCTCCACATCTTTTTGCAGTCCATCCTTCCTCCCCTCTAAGCTTGTAATCAAAACCACCATTGAAGCCGTTGTTTTATATAGTTTGGCAGGCAAACTCTGAAGCTCTTACTTCAGCTTGATGGAGCACATGCTGGAAACACTGCTGTGGCACCCTCAGCCACAGCATGCCCACATCCTCACTGCCAAGGGGCACCTCAAATACGGGGGTAGGGGTCACACGTGGACTGCGCAGTAGCCATTTACACAGAGGTGGGTTTTCACCAGAAGAACAAAATTCAACTAAACATTAGTTTTACTTCTCTTCTTGAGTGGTCATGGTATTTATTCCCGTATGTCCACCAGAAACAAGGTATGTCATGTTTGTCACCTGCACAGGTTGGCTTATAGCTGTCTTTCTGTCCAACACAGAACAGAAGATGGTGTACCAGGTCTCTGGAAAGATTTTGTATGAGCCTGTATCATAAGTCAGAGAGTTACACCCCTATCCCCCGACTAGAACAGTTATAACTTAATAAGATAACCTATAAAGTTTACTATGTTTACTAACCAACTCTAATGCATGTGCTGCAATTCTTCCCGATACGCCATCGAGCTGTCAAAACCACACGCGTGTTCTGGAGCAGTTACATGCAGAGAGCCATAACCACAGACACCGTAAGCCACACTTAAAGCACAACCATTTTCAGGGGGCTTTCCCTCCGAGACTTCATAACCTTGCCTAAGTGTTAGATAGCTAACGTTAACCCGGAATCCAGCAAAGTTTCCAAGCCCACAGACACCTTCGCAGAGACAGAGTCTGATGCAACTCAGGACAGTTCACACTTCAGGAACCTTCTCACCAATACAGCTCCCATCTGCCCCCAGTTACTCAAAGACGACACAGAGAAGGTCAGTACAATTTCAGTGCCCAGCAAGGCCACCTAAATCAACCTTTAGCATCGACTTTGAATGCAAAAGGTTTGCTCCAGCTCGCCCCTCCAAGGAGCCTGCAGCACACAGCGTGCTTCACAGCAGCTATTCACCAAGGAACAAACTCACCTTTTGCTCCAGAGCTTGTAGGGGCATCACCTGGGCTGACAGCACCCTTCACCCCCCTGGAAAGCCAAGACACCAAGGTCCCCTCACCACAGGGCAGCTTGGGCAGACCAGGGGAACTTGTCTCACCTTCTAATAAGAGCAACGACAGCAGCCACCAGACACATGACTTGCAGGTGCGTGGAAATAAGAGCTGCCACAGCTGTGTGTGTTTATACAATTAACGTCTGTTTCACTGATGAGTGGTAGAAGAAAGCTGGGAGAGTCATGGTTCTGGTTAATGCACGAGACCTGGGAAATGGCATGACTATCTTCACAGGGGAGAGGAGAGCTGTAGCAAATCCCCTGTCACCCAAAAGGGCTAAAAACTAACTACAAGTCTTCAGAAGCCAGGCACCCTCCCCGGTGCCGCTGTGCTGGGGCAGAGGGCTGCTTACTTATTCTGGAGGAGTAACGCCTGTGAGATCTCTCAGCTGGCTTCTTCCAGCAAGGCTGACCCACTAAGATAAGCTAAAATAGCGTCGTTTCTTGCAATTTCACGGGGGCAGTTTTCTTCCAGTTTTCTTCTGTCAGCCACCGCCACACTCCTTCAAACGCTCTTCCTCACATACACTGCTCAAAAAGGGGGTGCAGACACCCTCACCTCAGCTGCTGACCTCATCCCTCCTCTCCTTGGCCAACCCAAGAAGCAGTAAATTTCCGGCCGTTGTCACAGGGTAAAGCCTGCGTGCAGCACAGCTGTATCGCCCTGGGTTCCCACCAGTGCGAAGCGCCGCACAGCACAACGGAGGCATACCACTGCTTCCTGCAGCACCTCCTTGGCCGTGGGTGCAGGGTCCCACATTTTCCCCCAAAGCATCAATTTGCTCCCAACTGCATTGCAGTGTAGTACCTCAACCCCTTAACATAGAATCACAGAATCACCTAGGTTGGAAGAGACCTTTAAGATCATTGAGTCCAACCATAAACCTAACACTGCCAAAACCACCACTAAAACACTCCCTCAGCACCACATCTACCCGTCTTTTAACTACCTCCAGGGATGGCGATTCCACCACTTCCCTGGGCAGCCTGTTCCAATGTTTGATAACCCTTTCGGTGAAGAAAGTTCTCCTAATATCCAATCTAAACCTCCCCTGACGCAACTTGAGGCCATTTCCTCTCATCCTAGTGCTTGTTACTCGGGAGAAGAGATCAACACCCACCTCTCTACAGCTTCCTCTCAGGTAGCTGTAGAGAGCGAGAAGGTCTCCCCTGAGCCTCCTTTTCTCCAGGCTAAACAACCCTAGTTCTTTCTGCCGCTCCCCATAAGACTTGTGCTCTAGGCCCTTCACCAGCTTCGTTGCGTTTCTCTGGACACACTCCAGTATCTCAACATCACACGGATACCCCCTGTCTGGAATACATGCCATTCCCGTCTGCTAAGCAGAGAGTCTCCAAGCAATGCCTTTGCAAAGGATGCTCTCTTTTGGCATGTCTTACCATTATGACCCTAGGATGTGCGCAGTGTGCAGCACGTAGGGGAGTCCTTCAAACTCAATGTTTAGTGAAGATATACTCTCCCGGTTTTAAAGTATGGGATTCTTACTCTGAGGGCATTTGACACCTTGGAAAGTCAAACAATTTGTTGATGTCATCTGAAAATGGACCAAAAAATACAAAACAGGATGTTTTGACCTGCATGATTTGTTCAAGGTCATGAGCCAGAGATGAGGCCAGAACTAGTAAAGACTGTCTCCTGTTTGGAAGCCCTCTTGATTTAATGAAATCCCAAGTATTGGAAAGCAGTGACCAGAGCCCAAAGTAGCAAATTATACCTACAAAGCTGCTTTTATGAGCCCATCCAGCTCCAATAGAAATCAGTAGGATCCTGCCCAAGTTTAGCTCAGACCCTAGAAGACAGACTACCCTCCTAGCTCTGTCAGGGTGATCCTTCACACCAAAGCTGTCTGAGCAGAGAAGAGAAGGGAGAAATTATTTCTCCATCAGGCATGTTCCCTGGGCCAAATGCTCCGAGGTGCTCTCTGCTACACAGGCATGGCACAGCTGCCCTCTGGTTTCCAAAAGTTTGGTGTAGGTGTGCGTGCTGCAGGTTAGCACAGTTTTCACCCCAATTCAGAAAAGTGCATCTTGCTTCCTTTCTGAAAATACGAAAAGTCAAGAGAGGCAGAAAAATACTAACTTGGCATTTAAAAAAATAAATAGCAGAAACTCAAAGCCATTTCGGATTTCGTGGATAAGAATGAGGCGTAGAAGCAGGGATACCAACAGTGATGCACAGATGTTCTCCTTAGCCTCTTGCTCTCCTGTCTGAGAAGGTGCTAATTTTTTCCATGAACACCGTTATTCTGTCTACCCCAGTGATGAACAACGCTGAGCTCCTCACTGTTTCTAGAATTAACAGAACTCATTAAAGTTACCTAGAGTTAATGCTGCTGATCCTTAATCCTCTCTGCTCTATTTCATAAGCACTGTTGTACAAAAGCCGTTTGAGCTGTGAGCTCTCTTTCGCTGTATTCCCCTGTAGACTGGCAGTGGCCCTGTCATGGGGAGACCTGGAATGAACTCTGAGATCCTATAAGGAGTGGCAAAACCTCCCTGGATTTTAACAGGGTTGAGATTTCACTCGTGCTCTTCAGAAGGTGCCTTCCTGTATGGCAAACCCACCGCAGAGTTTGGAGGCTCAAGCTGAGCCTCTCTGCAGAATTGGGTAGGTTCCTTGTTTGAGCCCCTACCTACATGCATTCCTCCCGTGAAACCTCACTGCCGCAGTTTGAACACTGTAGGTAAGGGCCGTGTCAGCCTGTCTGTTTGAAGACTATTTTTTTGTCGCTTGTCAGGACTGAACGTAGTGTTGGACACCCTGCTCTGTGCTTGCTTGCTTTCTTGTAGCATATGGCTGTATGCTTTCGTCCCTCCTTCTGCCCCTAGAAATCTTTCACTTTTGACCCCATCAGCTCTTCATAGCAGATAATTAGAAGCACAGCAAAGCTGTCTGAAGGTGCCCCAGCACAGCTTGACACCAGAGTGTCAGCGACCGGCTCCCTCCCTGACCATAGCTGTTCATACGAGCATTGCAGCATCTGCTCTGAGACCAAGGGACAAATCCTACAGTCTTCATTTGAACTCAGCTTGCGGGGCAGTCGGTTATTAAGGAGGGCACATTACCATCAGTGGGCTTCCTTCTTTCCCTTTTGGGCCCAGCTGGGGGTACAGGAAAGACTCCGGGTGAAGTTAGCAGAGCTGAACCAAGCCCTGGTACCAGGAGGGATTACACACAGAACAGCCCCTGCCTTTTAATAACACCCCAACTATATGGGCTCATATAAATTTTGTAGCATGTAATTTTAACGGCTAACAAGCATTTATTACCGAGACAGTAATAACACTTTTATTAGTTTTAAATGCTCTGCTCGCAGGCGGAGGACTTCCCCTTCTGCAGAGCATCTCTTGTTCACAAAGTCTACTGTCTCTGCTGATAGATAAGTGAGAGCTGCCTGGGTTTGGAGTGATCACAATGAAGGCACTGGAGACAGCAAACAAGAAAAAAGTGAACATTGTGCTCCGATTCAGAAGCCTGGTACAGCCCC
This sequence comes from Burhinus oedicnemus, assembly GCA_008921705.1. Lineage (NCBI taxonomy): Eukaryota > Metazoa > Chordata > Aves > Charadriiformes > Burhinidae > Burhinus > Burhinus oedicnemus. The sequence goes on from VFFE01007960.1 coordinate 1,686,310, forward strand.
AAATTGCTTCTGCCACCCCACAGCTTCCCCCTGCACTGCCAGAGAGGCAGGCATGGTCCCACCACGGCCCCACCGGCCCCTCGGAGCAAGACAGACAGTACGTGAGCTTACGGTCAGCACCAAGTGGCAGCATAAATGTGGTTTCCACTCTTTTTTCTGACCCTGAAACTTCTGCTGATATGTTTATACATTGCCAGGTTGTAACACGAGACACCACCTTTATAATTATTCTTTTCAGGCACAGAAGTCAGGCTTACATCCCAGTTTCTGCAGGAAACTCTACGCAACGTGCTCTGAAGGTTAAAATTCTCCCTGCATGGTCTCCTCTGTTCTTCCAGTCTCCCCACCTCTTCCCAAATCCGAAGGCCATGCTCATGTTAGAGTAAAGCTGTAGTCATTGCAAGTCCTCCCTGAAGTAATATCTCGTTGTTAGATGACTGCTCTGTGGTTGCAAAGCCCCTGCTAGTTTGAGATGCAAATCACCTCTTGCAGGAAGACAGCTGAAGACTAAGAGAATAAAAACTCGGGATGCTCATGAGGATTAATAACAGGCTCAGGTGGAGTTGCTTTAAAGGGTTATCAGTAGAAACAGGTTTTGCTTTTTGTTGGCTCCATAAGGTTGACATTGTTCCTTGTGACATTTGACTTGGCATTTTATTCACACCTGCTGCCAATGCCTGCATAGATGCATGTTATTTTTGGTTGTCTACAGTAGGGTCTTTTGTTCATGTTGCTTAGTTTCTGCAGTGCTGCGGCCTGTATGGGCTTTGTTGCTTTTCTAATAAGGGTGGGGACGGGGGGGGACACCCACAGAAAAATACGCAGGTTTCAAACCCTGGGCAGGCGAGGAAGAGAACTGAGCTCCCAAGAAAGCAGAGTGGAAAAAGAAACGTGCCTTCTGCTGAGAAACTACAGAGGACTTAGGCAGAGCCTACCCCTTCTCAGTATCTTGAATATTCGATTTTTGCCATCTTAGACTCCAGCTGCCTTCACCCCTGAGTATTTTTAATACGTGTGTGTGGGTGTGACTCTCTTACGATTTTCATAAGAAGTCAAAACTAAATTGCGTCATTATTTGTACGGGCAATCAGCAGTGTTGAAATCTTTGGGCTAATGCCACAGACTTTTGCCTGCCCAGTCCTTCCCTCTGTGGTATGTCCAGCAGCTTCTCCTTGCTTGGAAAGTTTCACTGAAACCGCAGGGGAGACTCTCTGTATTCCATTTGGATGGCCAGGTGCTAGAGCCAGCGTAATCACAGGAAGAGTCCAGCTCTGTCCCAACCACAACATGCTTAGTGCAGGCAGCTCTTCAGGAAATTAAGCTCCTAAAAGCTAAACAGCCTCTGCACAATTTGCACTAACTGCACTGTTTCAAAGGCATTTCACTTTTTACATTCTTGGAGAGTGTCTTCCACCTCTGACAAAAACACCATCTTCTTGCTCAGAACAAGGAGGAGCGCGAAGCCACCAGAGATGGGCCACAAAATTTCAATCATGGCAAAATGTTGGTTTTATTCTGGCTGACTTATGTGACTGAAGCAGAAAATCAACGCAGCAATTACCATTTAGCAAAACCCTGAGCAGCCAGGAGTAGGTTAGGTCAACACTGGCCCACACGGTGCCTTTGACGTGAATGGTCCACAGAGAAGTGGCTCGCCATTTCTCCTGTTGAGACAAACTGCTTTCCATCAGTTGAGTCCCAGGACTGAGAAGGTCAATCCAACACTGGGGATGGAGACACAGCTCTGGGAAAGTGAAAGACTGCACGATTTCTCCCCTGTTTCAAGGTATATTTAAATACCTTGAGGGGGATGTTGCTGAAAGTGAGTAGTTGGTGCGTTACATCTCTCCAAATGCGTGTGCAAACACACTAGCTGGGAAGAATAAGTGGAAGAAAATATATCAATGACAACCAGAGTAGCTGATACCTGCCCTGACGTTGTTAAATGTGTAAAAATGTTTCTGGGGATTTCCTTCAATACAGTCTTACAAAGTGAAGTTCAATTTATTCAGCTTGTTGAAAAGGAGGTTGAGAGGTGACTCAGTCATTGTGTATAGGTAATTACATACGGAAACAGTATCTGATAGCAAGGGACTTCTTAATCTCACAAAGAGCCAGCAAAATCACGTGGCTGGAATCTGAACAAAACTGCACCAATTCAACCTTGAAATAAAACTGCTCCTTCCATTAGTGGTGTAACGGCAATTAGGGACTGGGAAAGATTATAAGGGGAAGCTCTAGAGTCATTCACTGGAGATGTTATGACAAGATTAGATATCTCTCCAACAGATAGGTGTTTTATTCAGATTCTGAGGTACATTTTCCTGGCTGCATATGCAGAGCCCAGGTGCAACATCACAGCAGTCCCATTTTGTCTCGAGACTCCCTTCCTGCATCATCTCCTCCTTTAGGGTGTCCATAATATATTTGTAATATTTATAATAGTAGCATTAAGATAACTACCACAACTTCACATTCTGGAGCATCAGACGACCTGCAGGATTTAGAGACAACAAAACTTCATAGCCCCCACCCACTGATGAGGCATATTACTTTTCTTGGTTTTCTATCATCTTGCTCTAAAGAAAAAGGGACCAGACAGACCGTCAATAAACAAGACACAACACACCCAGAAAGACCGATCAGAACTGCAAAGCAGCACAAGGAACACTCTTAGACACACGGCTGGAGTGTAGGCAAAGCTCACACCAGCTTCGGGTAACTAGGAAGGAACATCCAAAGGAAACTTCTCTCATTTTTCTGGCGTCATACGTAGACAGCAGCATAGACTCAAACAACGGAGCAAGAAGACAAATCAATCCATGAAATAACATTGCTAGTGATGTTTCACCTGACTTCATGCATCTAGTACTCAGGCATGCCTTCAACTGAAAAGGAATACCACGCACAGGGAGTATTTTGGCCTGTCCTAAAGTGAGATGTCTCTCGGTTTGCCACCTGCTAGGGACAGACGTAGGCAACTGGCTTGAACAGAGCGTGCAGCTTCCAAAGCCGGGTCGCTTCGACAGGTTTCAGAGCTGACCCTTTTCCAGTTTGAAACGCGAGAAGCATAAAGTGAAAAACCGCATTAAAATAAAAATATAGTTGATCCGATAAGAGCCCTGCAACATGATTTTTTTTTCTCTGCCATTGTTTATTAATCAAGAAAAGTGGTTGCAGCACAATGAAAATTCATTATGTCAATGACTGCAAAATGAGTATTATTTACTAATAATGAAAATCCACTGTTTGGTATAGCTTAGTACATAAGCAAATATTTAAATATACAAAATTCAAAAGTTAACCGGATTTTATGCTGCAATTTACACAGAGAAGAGGATCCTATTGATTCTCTAAATCACTGTCTGTTTATGAAGGAAACAGAAGCTTTGAACTGCCTTCCCCAGCAAACAGGAGCAGAAACCTGTAAATCTATGAAATGCACCACTTTGTAAATTCAGCTACATAGCAGGTGAAACATAAACTGCTTTCATAAGCCTGACAAAATGCATCGTTAGTTATTGTTCTAGGACAGCCTTTGAACAGAACAAACCTGTCTTGGAAAATTTTCATAATGTGGCCGTTACGCATCTCCCAGTGGTTGATTAGTCTCAAACGTCTCCCAGATCCTGGCTCCTAACACTGTCTGATAATTTGATATTCCTTATTTTGGATCAATTGTTTTCTCTTGAAGAAAAGGAAGATGCAGATTTCATTTCCAGTCCAGCTTTGGGCCAGTATGCGTGCGGCTGAATGGCGAGGAGTTGTCTGCAAGAGTAAGACCTTAAAATCACATTCTGGTTCTTGCGCTTCTGAAGTTCCTGGTCTGCCGTCCCTCGCCCACCTTGCAAAGAGAGGCACAGATCACAGCTATCACGGTGGGTACTGGCTTTTGTATGCGAGGGGACCAAAATTTTTACAGAAGTTCCTTTTATAGCTGCTACTTGCAATATACTGCAAGTCACAGCAAAATTAAATAACAAAAATACCACTCAGGATGAAAGAGACATTTGAAACTGGGATTTAATTTGAGTTACAAGGCTTCATTCCATTTCTCCAGTTCACAGATGCAACTCACAGAGGTTTCGCTTAGAACCTATGTATTTGAGGTGCAAACTGTATTTGTTACAAAATCATTACTCTGGCTCAAAGTTGTGAATGTTCTGAAGGAATTATGTTGCCGATATACTAGTCACTGAGTAACAGAGACAATGAAACCTCTCGACTTTGAGTCATGCTGATTTATTAATAACGTTCAAATACAAAGATTTGCTCTTTGGTGAGTATAAAAATGTTGACAAAAAGCAACAGTGGAGCAAAACGAGTGATAACAGACATCACTTTGCCAAGGATATAAAAAAATTGGCTCAGCTTTGAACCTAATCACAATTCAGAACACATATTGCAATTGGTATGAAATGAAAGGAAAAAATGTATCTAAAAGATTCACTCCTGTGGGTTGGTTTGGTGGGCTTTTTTCAGTGATATACATGTATAGAATACATATATGTACAGGTTGACTCATCATTAGGCACTTCACTCTTTCAAAAAACATTTAAACATCCCTTTTTTTTTTTTTTAGAATACATAACTATGAACTCTGAAGTCATTCTGTAGCACTTAAATTCTTTTGTGCAATCATTCAAAAATGACACACCATATCAGACACTGATATGAGCATCATATATTTCTACTAAACATGTGAAAACCTGATCCTCATTTCTTCTTAAGCAACGTGAGTTCACATTAGAAGGACAAAAAATTCTTCAGAAATAGAAAGTGTTTGCAGACTTAGAAAACCAGAGACACCCCTTTAGCAGCCCTCTGCCAGCGCAGAACACCTGTGGTCACCCACAATAATGCTGCACCTCAAATAACCTGAAGGTTTAAACCAAACCAGAAATATTAAGCCAAGTCTTCTTTCCAGTTACAACATGAATATATTTAAAGGAATATATACCTAAGAGATTATATCAAGTTCTTTCTAAATGTACCTTGTAATGTCACAGTCAAGCCTCATAACTTTTAGAAAGTTGATTTAAATTTGACGGCAGCAGGAAAAAAAAGGCTCATTTAAAAAGGGAGGCTTGTTCAAAACTTACCTGCAAAGGAGATTTCTGTTTCTTTAGTTGTTACAAGTGCGGTACCATAACAAAGAACATAGACTGAACTAAAGTTGAAGCAGGCTGAAAAGCATTAAAGAATTCCATGCCAGGCTTTCTGCCAAGAGCGTTCAATGGCAGAGAGAATACGGGGAGCAACAGAGCCAGAAACAGGTGTCGGGGCTAAATTTCTGGAAAAGAGAGCCTGGATATGAGAAAAGTTCGAATAAGAAGGAAAGAAACTAGAGGAGAAGGCATTAAAAGTAGCAGAGGACAGCTTCTGCCTTCTTGGTGAACTGACAAAGGGGCAAGTTATGGAAGAAAAGGTTAATTTAATTAACAAAATACTCAGGTGCAGACATTACTTCACGTCTGCTGGCCAACAGGAAAATAAATACAACTTCTGATCAGAGTTTAACATAACCTTTTCATTATTAAGAGGTGGTATTTCATCTTCTTTTTTGTCTATTTAGCACTGACGATCACACACTGCATCCTCACTATCCATTCCCCGAAACGCCTGGTCTGTGGTTGCGTGGTTTCCATCAGTAATTGGCTGACCTTTACTTCCAGAACAGGAGTGCAGCAGAGCAACAAGAGCATTTATAAAATACAACAACGCATGTAATTGAGAGTTTTAATTGGAAAACAGAATTGTACGTATCTTCCCTATGCCTAGATAGGATGAGCCTGAAGTCCTTCCCATCTCTGAGCAGACTCAATCTATTCCTGTCAGGATGGGGGGAAGCCCCTGTCATTGTCTCCAACGTACAGCACAGGAAAGTAAAATAATCAGAATAATCTTGCATTTGGAGTCCTTTTCCCCCTTGCCTTTTCTTTAGTCTCTTCCTGAGATCAATGCGAGTTACACACATCTACCACCTTGTTGACAGCCCTTGGCTGACCTGCTTACCTAGGTGGGGAAAGCTCCTCCTCCCTTGACAGTGCGACAGCCCAAGGAAGCAATCGTTTTGAAAAATGGACATATTTTGTGATGGCCATAGCCACTAGTGAGCAGCCAGGAGTCACAAGGAGCTGGCTGAGGAGGAGCGAGGGGAGCAGCTGCAGAAGGTCACTGCACCCAGTTCCCGAAGGAGTCCACTAATCTCAGTATACATGCTATCACCCTCACAAATGCTCATCTAAGACCAAAATGATGTATTGTTTAGCAATTTTCCCCCAAATTATGATTAAAAACAATGATCTAAAATTAAGAAGATTGATTCCCAAAATACTGCTCCAGGCATGACAAATAACTCACGCATCTGAGCAAAAACTAGAGCATATGGTATGAGTCGAGAATAAACTAGCAGTCTTTCATACGTATTCACATTTGAAAATGGCATCTGCGGTTTCCTGCATATATATGCTTTTGTCATGCACTAACCTGACACTACATATTTCTGGGAACCAGTTAACACCAACAACCACTCTAGTAAAAAAAAAGGGGTATTCAGCCCCCTGAGCTGGAATTTCCAGGGATGGAGAGCAGAATAAACCCCTCATAATCCAGGAGGAAGCAGTTAGTGACCTGCTATGCCAACTGGACAGTCACAAGTCTATTGGCCCAGATGGGATCCACCTGAGAGTGCTGAGGGAGATGACAGAGGAGCTTGCCAAGCCACTCTCCATCATTTATCAGTGGTCCTGGTCAACAGGGGAGGTCCCAGATGACTGGAGGCTTGCCAATGCGACACCCATCTACAAGAAGGGCCGGAAGGAGGATCCAGGCCACTACAGGCCTGTCAGCCTGACCTCAGTGCCAGCAAAGAGCATGGAACAGATCATCCTGAGCGCACTCACACGGCATGTGAAGGACAACCAGGGGATCGGGCCCAGCCAGCAGGGGTTCATGACAGGCAGGTCCTCCTTGACCAACCTGATCTCCTTTTACGACTAGGTGACCCGCCTGGTGGATGAAGGAAAGACTGTGGATGTTGTCTACTTGGACTTTAGTAAAGCCTTCGACACAGACTCCCACAGCATTCTGCTAGAGAAACTGGCAGCCCATGGCTTAGACAGGTGTATTCTCCGCTGGGTTAAAAACTGGCTGGCTGGCCGAGCCCAGAGAGTTGTGGTGAATGACGTTAAATCCAGCTGGCGGCAGGTCTCAAACAGTGTTCCTCAGGGCTCAGTTTTGGGGCCAGCCTTGTTTAATATCTTTACTGATGATCTGGACGAGGGGATTGAGTGCACCCTCAGTAAGTTTGCAGATGACACCAAATTAAGTGGGAGTGTTGATCTGCTGGAGGGTAGGAAGGCTCTGCAGAGAGATCTGGACAGACTGGATGGATGGGCTGAAGCCAACTGCATGAGGTTTAACAAGGCCAAGTGCCGGGTCTTGCACTTGGGTCACAACAACCCCAGGCAACGCTACAGGCTGGGGGAGGAGTGGCTGGAAAGCTGCCTGGCAGAAAAGGATCTGGCGGTCCTGGTGGACAGCCGGCTGAACATGAGCCAGCAGTGTGCCCAGGTATCCAAGAAGGCCAACGGCATCTTGGCCTGCATCAAGAACAGTGTGGCCAGCAGGAGTAGGGAAGTGAGGGTGCCCCTGTACTCAGTGCTGGTGAGGCCGCAGCTTGAGTACTGTGTTCAGTTTTGGGCGCCACAGTCTAGGAGGGACATTGAGGTGCTGGAGCATGTCCAGAGAAGGGCAACAAAGCTGGTGAGGGATCTGGAGAACATGTCTTATGAGGAGCAGCTGAGGGAATTACGATTGTTGAGTGTGGAGAAGAGAAGGCTGAGGGGAGACCTTATTGCCCTCTACAACCACCTGAAAGGAGG
>VFFE01007960.1:1694377-1752788 GCA_008921705.1 Burhinus oedicnemus
CCCCACATCCTCTCTGCCTCCTCTCTTTGTGTTTGTTTACAGGATACTGAGCCCGCTGTCCAAGGATGTAGCTGCTCATCTGCTGTAATTTCAGTAAGACTACCAAGGATGGCTCCCAAAAGCCTGGGCAATACCAGCTGCCCACCACATCCTCGTTTCTCATGGAATGCAGTCCTTCAACGATGTTAATTACAGACTCCTTCTCATGGCTTTCGTCCACCGAGGTGAGCAACTTGCACACACACGAAGAAAGAACGTAAATAGTCATACTTTTCATATGTAGAGTTTCAAATAGCAAAGGAAAGGGTAGGAAAGGGCTGTCCCAAGGACAAGAGTTAGCAGGACTCATTGAGAGGGCTTTAAACTAGATTCAGAGGGACGGGGATGTAACTGGGCTCGCTGGAGAGGCACCCGGCTGCAGTAGCCCAGCACTTGTGGGGCAGCGTGCTAGTATTTTTGAGTATCAGAAGGCCTACCGCCCCTCAAGGGCAAAAACTAGGCACTCAACTGCCTCTCTGAAATGCTTATACACCAATGCACGCAGCATGGGGAACAAACAGGAAGAACGGGAGATCTGTGTGCGGTCGCAGGGCCATGATCTCAGCGCAATTACTGAGACATGATGGGATAGCTCACGACTGGAGCACTGGCATGGATGGCTATGTCCTCTTTAGGAAAGACAGGCCAGCAAGGCGAGGAGGTGGAGTTGCTCTTTATGTGAGAGAGCAACTGGAATGCATTGAGCTGTCCCTGGGAGTGGATGAAGAGAGAGCTGAGAGCTTGTGGGTAAGGATTAAGGGGCAGGCTGAGACACGCTGTTGTGGGGGCTTATTACAGGCCACCTGATCAGGATGCAGAAGTTGATGAGGCCTTCTACAGGCAGCTGAAAGCTGCTTCACAATCACAGGCCTTGGTTCTCATGGGGGACTTCAATCACCCTGATATCTGCTGGGAAGGCTACACAGCTAGGCAGGTACAGTCCAGGAGGTTCCTCCAGTGTCTTGATGATAACTTTTTGACTCAGGTGGTGGAGGAGCCGACAAGGAGATGTGTACTACTGGACCTAGTACTGACCAACAAAGAAGGACTGCTGGAGGACATTAAGGTTGGGGGCAGCCTCGGCTGTAGTGATCATGAGAAGATCAACTTCAGGATTATGTGCAGTAGGCATAAAACGACAAGTAGGGTTGCAACCTTGGACTTGAGGAGGGCTAACTTGGATCTCTTCAAGAAACTGCTTGGAGAAATCCCATGGGTTAGGACTCTAGGGGGTAGGGGGGCTCAAGAGAGCTGGTTGATATTCAAGTATCACTTCCTCCAAGCTCAGGATTGGTGCATCCCTAAGAGTAAGAGATCAGGCAAGGGAAGCAGGAGACCTGCATGGTTGAGCAGGGAGCTTCTGAAAAAGCTCCAGTGGAAGAAGGAATTTTACAGTAAGTGGAAGAAGGGACTGACCACTTGGGAAGATTACAAGAATGCTGCCAGAGTATGCAGGGACAAAACAAGGAAAGCCAAGGCCTCCTTGGAATTAAATCTGGCAAGGGATGTCAAGGTCAACAGGAAGGGTTTCTTCAGGTACATCAGAGGCAAAAGGAAAACTAGAGAAAATGTGCTATGGAATGGGACAGGGGCCATGGTGATAAATGATACAAAGAAGGCAGAATTACTGAATGCCTTCTTTGCTTCAGTGTTTACTGCTCAAGCCAGCCCTCAGGAGCCCCAGACTTTACAGGTAACAGAGAGAGTCTGGAGGAAGGAGAACTTTCCCTTGGTTGAGGAGGATCCAGTTAGAGATCAGTTAAGTAAACTGGATATCCACAAGTCCATAGGTCCTGATGGGATGCACCTGCAAGTGCTGAGGGAGCTGGCAAAAGTCATTGCTGGGCCGCTCTCCATCATCTTTGAAAGGTCCTGGAGAACAGGCGAGGTGCCTGAGGACTGGAGGAAAGCTGATGTCGCTCCAGTCTTCAAAAAGGGTAAGAAGGAAGACCCGGGAAACCACAGACCAGTCAGCCTCACCTCCATCCCTGGAAAGATGATAGAACAGCTCATTCTGGGCATCATCTCAGCTTTGAGATCTGGAGGAAAAGGTTATCAGAAGTAGCCAACATGGATTCACCAAGGGGAAGTCATGTCTGACTAATCTGATAGCCTTCTACGATGGTGTGACTGGACGGATAGATGAGGGGAGGGCAGTGGACGTTGTCTACCTTGACTTCAGCAAGGTTTTCGTCACTGTGTCCCACAGCATCCTCATAGGCAAGCTTAGGAAGTGTGGGTTGGATGAATGGACAGTGGGGTGGATTGAAAACTGGCTGGCAGATAGAGCTCAGAGCGTTGTGATGAGTGGCACAGAGTCTAGCTGGAGGTTGTGACAAGTGGTGTTCCCCAGGGGTCAGTCCTGGGTCCAGTCCTGTTCAACATATTCGTCAATGACCTGGATGAAGGGACAGAGTGTACCATCAGCAAGTTTGCTGGTGACACAAAACTGGGAGAGGTGGCTGACACACCAGAAGGCTGTGCTGCCATTCAGCATGGCCTGGACAGGCTGGAGAGTTGGGCAGAGAGAAACCTCATGAAGTTCAACAAGGGCAAGTGTAGGGTCCTGCACCTGGGGAGGAATAACCCCATGCACCAGTACAGGTTAGGGGCTGACCTGCTGGAAGGCAGCTCTGTGGAAAGGGACCTGGGAGTCCTGGTGGACAACAGGATGACCATGAGGCAGCAATGTGCCCTTGTAGCCAAGAAGGGCAATGGCATCCTGGGGTGCGTCAAGAGGTGTGTGGCAAGCAGGTCACGGGAGGTTATCCTCCCCCTCTACTCTGCCCTGGTGAGGCTGCACCTGGAGTACTGTGTCCAGTTCTGGGCTCCCCGGTTCAAGAAGGACAGGGAACTGCTGGAGAGGGTACAGCAGAGGGCTACAAAGATGCTTAGGGGGCTGGAACATCTTTCTTATGAGGAAAGGCTGAGGGACCTGGGTCTTTTTAGTGTGGAGAAGAGAAGGCTGAGGGGAGATTTCATCAATGCTTATAAATACTTAAAGGGAGGGTGCCAGGAGGATGGCACCAGTCTTTTCGCAGTGGTGCCCAGTGATAGGACAAGAGGTAACAGACACAAACTTGAACCTAGGAAGTTCCATCTAAACATGAGGAGGAACTTCTTTCTTTTGAGGGTGGTAGAGCACTAGAACAGGCTGCCGAGAGAGGTGGTGGAGTCTCCGACTCTGGAGACATTCCAAACCCGCCTGGACGCCATCCTGTGCGACCTGCTCTAGGTGACCCTGCTCTGGCAGGGGGGGTTGGACTAGATGATCTCCAGAGGTCCCTTCCAACCCCAGTGATTCTGTGATTCTGTGAATCTGTGAAACAAAGAACTCCAATTAAATTTCCCTAGGCAACCCCCCTTTGTCACTCAAAAAAACCTTATGCCAATTAGTATTAAATACAATATTCCAAAGAAATTCTTCTTTAATAACATTAAGATAATTTTAGTGCCTTTCAAAGAAGAATTTTGTTAGAAATGAGTCAGTACCAAAGGCATTTGAGCACAATTTTTCAATAACAATACATGCGTTGTATGGCAAAGTCTGTAGGTTAAATCTGCTTTTCTGGAGGGTGGCATTTGCAGACAAACAGCTATTGAATTTTTTTGGCTGACCTCATTTTGATTATAGGATTGACAATAAGCTGTAAATATTTATTATGATAATTTATGTGGGTTTTATTTTAATTACTATCAAGTGCTAAGGTAGCAGGATAGACACTTTGTTATAAATACAAATCAAATTCCAAAACTAATAAACAAAGTCAGTGTGATATTGTCTAGAAAATGTAATCAAATAATACTCATTATCCTCCTTAAATCTTCCAAGAGGCTGAACAAATCACGTCAGGAAGGTGCAGTGCTACTTTACATTCAGTGCCGGTACTTGGTTTTTCCCACCTGAACTCCACCTAGTTTCTGGAGTGCTTCCGTAGCAGCTCCCACCACCCTTTGGGTATCAAAAGTGGCCAATAAAGAGCAAGGCCACGTCACCATCTCCCAGTTCCTCACCTCATCTAAGCTCGGATAATTGCCCTGGGATCGTATGTTTGTGTACGTACTCGTACAGACATGTTTGCAACGACACCATCCCCTTGCGTTCACACGTACGGGGGCTCACAAGACAATATCTCAGTGACTTTCCATAGCCTTCAACGCGGTGTGCACACATTCATTTGAAGTGGACACAATAGCCCGTATTAGAAATACCTCCTGGAAACACGCCAAGTATGAATTAAACACCACCATGAGTGAAATGCATTCAAATATATTTTTTCCTACAAAGGTAACTACTATTTCTGCTCCCCAATTTCTGGACATGAAATTATTATCGACTATTTGACCTTCTGTTGCTATTGTGCATTAGTACAAAGAGCTGTTTCCCACTTAAATTCTGGAAACCAGTGTATGCAGAGGGGTTTTTTTGCTAATAGTACCACTTACCAAAGGGACTGCTGGCAACCCCGGCAGCATTCTCTTTGTGGCCTGAAAGGTTTTGCTCCACAGCTGGAGGGAGTCCCTCCCAGCTCGTTAATTCCAGAATGAAATTAAGGGCATCCTCATTCATAGGGTAAATCCTACATAACAGAACACTCCTCTAAAATTTTAACATTTTACACAACAGCATAAAAATAACAATGGGAACAATACATAGAAAGCTTTGCTATTTTCTAACAAATCCTTACCAATCTACATCCTAAGGCCAGAAAACCGCCAAAGGCACTTCTAAAGTAATTTGGACAGCATAACCCTTGCTAAGGCAATTACATCTTCCCCTGTTACTTTTTAAAAGAGAGTTAGACTGGAAGAACAGGTATCTGCTTACAAACATATATGCCTCAGTAGTAGGCAGCACTCTCCTCTGCAGCATTTTGTTATTCCACCTAAGCTCTGATAAGGTCTCCCATCACCAGGGCATTGTAAGTGTTTCCATCACATTTGGAAAAGGAGAAAAAAAAAAAGCCAGATCAAGTATATTTAGCGGCTGGGTTTTTTTGTAAATACAGAATTAACAAGTGTTTCAAAGTCTCCTTCCACCAGAGATTGCATTTGTACATATTCAGAAATCGGTCTGACTTACATTTCAAATCTTTACAACGTGTGAAGAACTTTTAAGGATAGCTTAATTGGGTAAGTGGGTAACACAGCAGGTATGAGCAACTGTTACACTATTATGTATGATAAAAAGCTGTGTAATTTCCCAGAATAGCTTCCTGCCTTGATGTATACATTCCTGAATTTCCATCTAAATGGGAAACTAAATGCTCCAAGTGCACAAAAATTTCAGACCAAAAATCTTTAATAATTTGCTTTTTTCAAGAGATTCATGTCAAAGGTTCTTTTATGCACTTTCTAGTGTGTTTTTTAAAAATTACTTCCTTTTTCAGCATTAAGGGACTTCATGTTTGACTGTTACCAGTAGAAAATAATTTTTATCCAATTACCAAAAAACATATAGGGGAGAGACCCGATTGCCCAGCTCTCTTTAAGCAAATGCTGATTTTGCTTTGCCACTAGTAAAAGTGCCATTACGATTGTCGGTGCACTAGATGGACCAGTACATGATTGTACAACTGTTTTGCGCAAGGAGCCAGAGACAGTGAACCAGCCATAAATGAATAAATGTCATTTATCATCTATAATTGTCCTGTTATTTTCCAGGGTGAAAGAGTTAATATTGCAGCTGAGCTTACAAACACATCAGTTTTCTAGATTATGATACGATAAGCACTATTTTAAAAAGTGGATTTTTCAACAAGGCAAGCAATCCGCATTAAAACATTTGCGGATTACATGACAAAAAATGAAAAAGCATTATATATGATGTAAATGGGCAGCCAGGTATGTTTGTCATGGAATTGCAATTGTGTAGTAGGTTTACTTTTGCAATTACACTTAGTGTTCTATATACAAATATGATCTACAGAGCCGCAGACACAGCAAGCTTTAAGTACGCTCCTCGAACTACTGCTTAGAAAGGTGTGAATGCCAACGAATGACAGAATTTCACTAAATGCAATTAAAACTACAAAGAGCATAACATCGAACTCTTATAAACATGTTTAAATGTTACTTTTAGCTGAAAAAAGGTTTTAGTGAAATACATTTTGACATCTTAATGGTATCTGAAACATAAATCAATATTTAAAACTAAGTGAATCTTAAAATCCTGCTCTTTTCATATAGTTAAGCAATAAATTTAATGACATTATACATCTTAAATTATTTTGGTAAAAGCTCATAAATATGGAAGTATAAGCATCTTTTCATGGATAACAAAAACCAGAAGAAAATACAAATACTCCATAATTTTAAATACAAGTTTAATTCTGTAGGGCCTAATTAAGAGCTAAACATTACCATGCGGTTATTTCTAGGTGGGAAAAATACAAAAACCAGACTGGCATTTTTGCCTTTTTGTTCTGTTTCCCACAATCTCTAACTGTACCCATTTCCTTCCCTCCTAACCTCGGCGCAGCTTCATTTACTTTCATTTTCTCTCTCTTCAGAACTCTTTCCATGCATTTGAAAATATTCTTGTGGCTCAACAGAATTTAGGGGCTCTTATGAGATGTTTAATAGAGAAACACTGCTTTTCTCCAGGGGAGTAATAAAATTATTTTCATTACACATTTCTTCCTAAAAAGGGGGAAGAAATTTGTTTTACTGAATCTAGCCTTCACTCATTCATTTTTTTTATTCCAGATTTTCTATAACCCTCACTCAACCTGACCACGGTAACTAATTATCATATACCAGCCTTTGAAAGCACATGTAAAACTAGCCAGGCAAGAGCTTTGGAGATCAGCATGCCATATTTAAGTAAGCAACAGAGTATTATCTGCTTACCAGAATCTGCAGAGTAACTTCACCAGATTAAAACCACCCGACAGTAGATAAGCAGCCATTCCTTGTGCTGCTTGCGTGCTTCAACTGCAGGACTTAAGAAGCATCAAAATAGAGTAAACTTTTCATGGTACGGGGAACATGCTAAATTAATCCAAAGCAAGGTGATCGCACATTTCAGGAGTATATTAATTCAATCACAAAAACCTAGAAACCGCACACAAGGGACAGCAGATCCTGTTGGTGCATCACAGTTCTCCTAATTACAACCATGAAAGCAAATTTCTTTTACCAAAGATCCCTCCAAACCGCAGAAAAACCCACCAAGCCCTCGTGACTGCAGTTATTTCTGGGCAGCATCACTTAAAATGAAAAACTGCTTTTGAAGACTCCAGTCCTTACATTTAACATATTTGTGGGAGTTTTCTTCCCCCCAAAAAAAATCCCTTCAGTTCTTTGCCTCTGTAGGGCTGCAGCCACCAGCCGTGCTCACTCGGCGTCTGAGAGGGGCCATTTGGGTGAGCTGGAGCTACCGAAATTCCCCCTCTCCATATTGGACGCATGGAGAAGGGAAACAACGCAGAGTCCTCCTCTACCGGCAAACCTCCGTGTCCGTAACCCAGCGACGCTCCTGCCATCCTCGCCCGCTGCGGGCTTGCGTTAATCAGACAACACCGTGCCCATCTGCTTCGGTTTCCCCTTAAAACCGTGCCACGTGAAATACCAAAGCACTGCGACTCAGAATTAGGGACTGTCCTAATACTGGGAATGTTTTTAGGATTTACATTCAGCTGTGTTCGCTGCAGGCTCTGCAACCCATTGAACTTTTGTTAAAAAATTTAATTGCTACTTTTAGGGTTTTTTTAAAAAATTATTGCAATAATTTTACAGGATGCAATGAAAGTGATGGAGTTGAAGCACTCAAGAGCTGTCAAGCAAGAGGCTGATTTTAAGCACTATTTCTTTCTACCCTCAATTTTATAACCAGGCCTACAGACTAGGTGGTCACACATACCCACAAGGCCACTGAATCCACAGAGTCTATTTCAACTCATACACTAACTCCTTCCTTTGTGCCCAATAAAAGACAGAAGGATATTGTCAAAATAATTTGCTCCCCTTTGCCCTCATTGCAATTAGCAGTAAAACATATTTCAACAGTTTGTTCATTATTCTGCATTAATTATTATACGATAATGGATGAATTTCTCACCAGTAATTTGTGTGTTCATTTTTAGTTAATAATTTGACTGCACGTCACTTCTATGAAGTGATTTGGAAGCTGCCTGCCACATCTGCAGCACATTTTTAGTACAGTTATCAGGTGTCTCTTCCCTAAATTATTGTACCGTACACCAAGAGTGGGACAGGACGTGATGTTCTGGATGGTTAAAGACGCCTTCTAGGATTTTGTAATGAAAATCATTAACAATAAATCCTAGGCCTTCAACTTCACTGCAAACCTTATCTATCATGCATAGGAGATGTGGTAAAGCCCATTCTGGTTATTACCCAGATGTGTGAATCCATCTGTGCCGTTCGGGATGGGGATGAGTTCCTGCCTCAAGCAACCCACTGCCACTCGCAGCCTGACCCCAGAGACGCTGGGCTGCAAGAGCCACAGTCAGGGGGACGTGCTTCATTTTGAAAAACAAAAAACAAAAAAACCCGCACTGTCCCCTTGCTGATTTTCACCCTTGAAATAAGCTCTTTGAGTGGAAGTAGGATAAATTCAAGCAAAATATGACCGCAGCCTCTTTCCCTTTAGGAAAATTGCAAAACTGGCAGGTTATTAAATTCAGGTATCATCCCTAGACTGATGGGTGACATTTGGTAGCGTTTTTAAAATGCTTCCTAAACCAACTGTAAGAATATGCAATCCTATTAATTGCCAGCAGGTAATTCTCAAGAATATTTGAGTGAAATGCCATCCCTTTGCAAACATATTTATTTGTAAGTGCTTTGTCTCATTTGAGATCAATACATACTCCATATCCACATCCACTAAAGAAATTTCAAAAACAACTGAAAACTTCAGCAAAGAATATCCCAGCCACGCTAAATCTTTCAACGGCTTTCCTCAGGGAAAGGACCACCATTTTTAATCAGAACAGGCTTTTCTCACACCAGGAAATTTCTCAAATAGCCTCTGCACGCCTACTGTATTCAGGCCTCACTTGGTTACAGGAGTCAGGTTGCAAGAGGCACTTATTTTAAATTTTAGTATTTTGGCTAAGAAGTTTGGCAGGTAAAAATGTTCTGGAATCTAATAACGGTTAAAATGTTGCTTAATTTGATTCTTCTTCCTTAAATAAAGGAAATCAGAGCTGGTCACATGTGGAAGACAAGAAGAAAAAAATGAGATACTGAAATCCGCGTTCACAAATGTAAGCCAGCCCCGAGAGCTATGTTTTTGCATCAAGTGGATAACTTGTTGGATTTTTATAAATGGGGGACGAACTAAATTCACTGCTATCAAAAATTCATGAGATACCATGTTAGAGTTTGAGTTTAAAGAAGATTTAAAAGCCTTTATGAAGATGTTTTCTTTCATGAGGCACACTAGCCACGTGTGTTAACTTCACTTCGTAATGCTGAGGAGAACTGTCTATAAAGGGTGAACTACATTGAATGCTGGCAAAATATTAAACGGAAGACAGCAAGTAGCCAAAGACCTCAAAAAATTATTTTTAAAATGTATTCTCTATCACATGAAAGTTCTTGATTTCTCTGTTGTTTTCCAGCATAAAGCAGTCTCACGTGTGTGGACTCAAGTCACCATCAAAATCTGTAAACTCGCTGAAGCTATAGCTCTAGGCAGTATGTGAAGCTCAAAACTCCCAAGAAGTGGCTGAGATTTGATCCTACCTCTCAATCCATGCTGTGACAATATTTAATCCTTTGAATAATGTTTTATGCATTGAACCTGTTTGGTAGGAGGACAAGAAGAGCTCAGAAATAGTAACATAATTCTTTTAGCATAATACTGTACTTTGCCATTACTTACTTCCTGTGGAGTTACAAATGAGAATCTGTGTTATTAAAGGAAAAGTCAATGATAAGGATGTGAAGGCAACTCACTGACCTACCATACGTATAAATGTATATTCAAGAGTAAGGTTTTTATATTCTGTTATTTTCCCTCTGCAATTACAGGTGTTACATTAGGAAACAACCATTATTTTATTTTCTGCTGTATAGCAGGGGTGTGTCCATCACATGCCATGCAAAAAATAGCTTGGGCCATGATCTAAAAGAATTTATCATTCAATAATTTCAAGTCCTTGATAGAGCTATTGCGTTGAACTGGTATTCTGCTTTCATGGCACGGTGGTCTTGTTGCAAGAATAATGAAGCATGGAAGGTACAAAAGGTGGGGGGAACTTTAGTTGTAAAACCCTGTCTAAAACACGTAGCTTTGTTTTCATGCACAACACTGGCATGCAGAGAAAGTAAATCAGTATTTTCCAATAACTCATCCTTACTGAAAAGAATCTAACTAATTAAGAGTCTGTTTGATTCAATTACAGCATCAAGCCAAGTTCCCAGAAGACGGAGATGGGTTGATAAGGCCTCTTAAAAGCACAAAAACTAGACTGCAATTATGTTCTACATGGGTCCTCTTCAAAGAGCCAAGCTTCCAGAGGGGGTTTCCGCAAGGTTGTTTATCTCCTGCTTGTGACCCCAATCCCACACATCATCCAGATGCTACAGGTGTAACTGTCATCTCAAGAGCTGAGGCAGAAGGGCAGGAAAACTCTTCACATACAACAACAACAACAACAACAACAACAACAAAAAGTTAAATAAAGACCAACACAATAATTAATAATTTGAAAATGTGAGACGTAAACTTACTCTTTTTGGAAAACCACTCATCTGAGTGTGTGATCTGCAGCCAAAGGTTAGGCACTTTTGAGCACCTGGGCTTCTTTAAGTAACATTTCCAAACATTTTTCATCACCACAACAAACTGCTGAACACACGAGGATCACTTTGTCCGCTCCTTTGTCACAGATCCCATCAGCATTAGCAGCTCCAGAATACTGCAAATATTTAAAGTCACTAATTTTTTAGGAGGTTATGGAACAATTACATTTTAATTTTCTGGTCATTTCACATATGGTCAGTAAGAACAAAGTCCTACCTTAAGAACAAAATCCTACCTATTTTTTCCACTACTGAGTTTGCTTAAAATAACAGCATTTATCATTCAGTAATTCGATCACAAGAAACAGCGTGCTTTGGCACTGATTTACATCGTTGACTGGCTATATAAGTTACATTGACACATACAGGCTCGAGTGCCTCTAAAATCTTGCATTCCATTATTCTAAGCAGGCAAGCAATAAATGTGTTTTAATTAGAACGAGAGACAGATATTTGATATTACCCAGCAATCCCTTTTACAGCAATGCTGAGTGCCCGTGGCGCGCATTTAGATCCAGGCTTCTCTGGAGTTTGGAGGTGAAGTGAACATGTGAGCTGCAGACAAAATGAATATTTCCTTCTGTTGAACGGCACTCACCGAGATACTGAAGCAGAAAAATCACCTTATTTCATAACTCATCCCTCTCACCCACATCCTTCCCAGCTAACGAGGATTAGCGGACAAACACCGGTTCCTTTGATACTCGGATTTATTGATGTTGCTCAGCGATTGCAAGCTACAAAGGCAGCATTTGATTTAAGGATGTTTCTAGTACTGGCAATTTTGCCAACGCATCTTTCATTCCTGAAAAGTTGAAGGAAAAAAAAAAAGCAGTGCTCTCAATATCTGCCGCAGCCTGACCTCCTCATCAGTCTGAGGAGAGTCCTCAGTCTGACACACTCAGTCAATGACAGCTCAGCTGATGATCCTCTTTTGCTAACGGTTAAGATCAAGCATGTGCTGATAATTCTGCAGTTAGAAGCCTGTCTTAAATATCTTTATTCCTCAGTGCTGCCAGCCACATGCAAATCATGGGGCTCCCGGGAGAGACTTCTCTTTGGTGACTTGCTATCCTGGGAATTGCTTTCCACTCTTGGTTATCTGCTGCAAAAAGCTACTTATTTCATAGGGATTGGGCACATCTGTAGACACAGCAGGGGTCTGGGAGGTCTGGATCTGCACCTTGCCATGGCCACCCCATGCCACGGTCCGTAAGGTGGTGGCTTTTTCCTTGGCTTGGCCGTTGATGCTTGCACCTGACAAAACAGCCGATAGGCTGCATGGTAGATCACTACCGTTACACAGCACAAAAAAACCAACAAATTGCCCTTAATTGGTAGTTAGTGACTTCACAGAGTGACCTCACCATTTAGCAGTTTGTCCATCATAATAACGGAACCGTTAGTGGGTTGCTGCTGGTTAAGGTGTCACTGCCGCAACATACCAGCAGAGCAAGTGACCTTCTTGACTTCTAGACATGTGGCTTGGGGCAACAGGTTTCCTTTTTTCTAAATAGGAAAGAACTAACTTATCTTCAAAACCCAGTACTTTAAAGAAGACTTGGGGCTGTACACCTCCTTCAGACCAGCACAATGGTCTGCTGAAGACACACCGTATTGATCACCCTGTTTTTAAGTTAATCATAACAAACTAAAAAATGAAGTGCAGCAATCTAACTCTTAGATATTCGTTATTTATGCCGCACTATTAGAATTGCACTAAAATAACATACTACAGAGGAGAACCACTTTCTCCGTGTAAAGGATGCTGCCATTATTCAATACGCCAGTGATCTTCCTCAGCTGACAGATTGTTAGGTTCATATAGCTGCAAATTATCA
Source organism: Burhinus oedicnemus (assembly GCA_008921705.1). Taxonomy (NCBI): domain Eukaryota; kingdom Metazoa; phylum Chordata; class Aves; order Charadriiformes; family Burhinidae; genus Burhinus; species Burhinus oedicnemus. The sequence continues at coordinate 1,707,037 of VFFE01007960.1, forward strand.
GCAGCATATTGTACACTAATAATAAAAAATACATAAGAAGTGGAACTATAAATCATATTCATTGCTTATTACTATCTACAATCCGACTAAAGCATTAGGTGTGGTTTTCTACTCGTACTGTGAAAAAAGAGAGACCGGGGGGTCACCGGTCCAGCTCCCCGCAAGGTCAGGGCAACAGCAGATAAACAGCTGGCAAACACGCTGGAGGAAAGGCAATGGTGGGATGGATGCTATTTCTTTGCTATACTTTGTTTGGTTTTTTGTAATATATATTCCCCCACAGGTATTGACAGACCAGTTCGTATGATGTCTCTGGTTAAGGCACCCTCAGATTTAATAGCAATACATTTAATTTTGGTTGAAAGGAATAATTGCACTTAACAAGTTTTATATGTCTATGTGAATGAAACTATTGCTGTCACTTAAGGACCAGAGACAGATTATCTTCACAAAACAATATCCTATTACAGGAGCAGTGCCATCAGAATCAAACCGCTTTGCTAGTGCTACTGAGAGTGATTAATTATACCATGAAATTTGGTCTTTAATCTATTCACAGGTTTGATTTCCTATTTCTTGCTATTACTTAGGGGAAAATATATCAAATTACTGAAACAAAAAGATTTAAATAATTAATAATGGTTTCGCATACCCGCTTGCAACTAAAATTAAATTGAAAATATTGAAATTTGACATTACAACACCCAAAAGTGGAACTAAAACTGTAAAATGATATCTGATGATAATTCAATGCAAGTTTAAAAACCCAAGCTAAATGAATGATGACCATTACCATGTGATAGAAGCTTTCTTAAATTCTCCAGCTTAAGCAGCATCAAAGGTGTAATTCAAAATCATCCTCACATTCCTTGCTTGTTCGTTTCTCTTTTATTTTTTCAGTGTATCCCTAAAATAAATACTTTTACTTTTAAAAAACACTGGGGAACTAATAGCCTAGTTTTTCCCACACATTCAAAACAGAAATCAGAAAAACACAATATATTCAATACTCTAAATATAAGCTGAAAAATTAATGGTGGAACAAATCAGACAAATTTAATTTAATTTTGAACATTTTCTCATTTACCCAATAAATAGAAATGGAAATTGAATTAGTTTATTAGAACCATTAAGCTAATATATTTCTGTTCTGGAAATTGGTCATATATCTCACTTACGAAGAGATACTAAACAGAACACTTTCTCAAAAAATCTCATAACAGATTCACTTCCCGGATACAATAAATGAACTTGTAAGTACATGCAATATTTATAATACTTAAATAATTATTGCTTCCTAACAGCTGATGTAGTCTCAATACGCTCTTTTAGTGCATTTCAACTCCATTAGCATTTAGACTGCCTTACAGCTGTCAGGATAGGTTAGGAAAAAAATCACCTGATAACAATGCAAAAAGTATACAAATTATCATCCAGAATACAGCAGGACATGGAAATGAGACGACAGACTTACAGGTTACCTGAAATGAAGCTTGGTGCCAAGAATTTCATCCACACCAAGGATGGTGGCCATTAACGTTCTGTCCATGTGGAGCAGGTCCCTTGCCACGCCTGCACACCCGTTTTCAGCACCTTCTAGCACAACAGAAAAAAAAAATCGTTCTTATTAAGGAGATACAATTAAAGGATTCAGCACACAACTCAATGGTTTTGTCACTAAATTCTCGCTGCAATAATCCTAATTCTTTTGCTTTTACCTTCCCCTCTCAAAACCAAAAGTAATTTGTCCGAAATGATCACGCAATGCTGATTCCCATGATGTATGTAGTCTGGTCTAAAAATCAAACACATACACATCCCCTGACTTCTACTGTGTTTCATCTAAAACAAATTATTTGCAACATTGCTTAGAGACAGGACAAAATATTTCAGGCTCTGAAATGAAAATTAAGATATAGGCAATGACTGGAGAAAAGACGAGTACATTCCCCTTTCTTCAGGAGGCATAGCAAAAGAAATCACAGTCAAGGAAAGTTATCAGTAATTTCTTACCCTCAGAATTAAGTCACTTTATTTAAAAACACTCATCACGCTCACACACAACATTAATATGTGGAAGCTACCACAAATAAAAAGAGGCAATCGCTTGTGCAGAGCAGTCAGAATTAGTGTTAAACTTACCATTTCATGACATCTAAGAAGTGCTTAGAAGAACATTACCTCTGTGCGTTCAAAAGAAAATGCTAGTTTTCTGATTAGTTAGAATTTCATCAGACCGATGTGAAAAGTAATTTGAAACTGTAGGAACTTTCTTAGGCTTAGGTGTGGGATGTAGCTGTCTGGATACGTACGCGAGCAGCAATTCGGATCAGCCAGTTCCCTCCTCACGTCCATCGCGCCCGACCCAGATCTTGCCAATGCAAACTGCAGGTAACAAGGGGTTTTACTTCTGATTTACATGGTAGGTGGCGAGCACAGACTCAGTCCGATTAGCACTAGAAACGGTTCCTTATTTACCTTCATATTAAAGAGGATGTGTAAAATATAACTACATCTGCTTACTGATACAAATTGAGATATAAATCAATATATGAAAGATATCTGCAAACCGTTCAGTCCCCAAAAAGCGATCACTGAAAGAAGGGGAGACACTTCTCTCGTTAGATCTACTACTGATTCACCCTGTCAGACACTGTGAATGTTAAATATCTCTGCATTTTGCCAATTTAAGACAGATTTGTTGGTGCATGAGGCTTAATAAACTTTGCGTGGATTTTCAGAAGGCCTGAAAGTGGAAAGTAACAGGACTTGTAAGAAGTCCACGTTGGACATCACAGGATCGCCCTGGTAAATGCCATTTCACAGGATTTACCTTTGTCTTAACACGTACTGAACCCAAACCACACTGCTAAGACAGTGATCTTTCTCGTGCCCCAGCTTATTAGCATGCATTCACTATGAAGGAAAGAAAGGGCTGTTAAAATACTAGAAAACTAACTACAGTTTTGGTTCGGTACTCTGCATTTCTGGAATTTATATTAGCCCATGTTTGGAAAAAAAAATCTATTAGGAAAAAAAAAATCGAAATAACGGCAGCCAAAGCAAGCAGCAAGGAATTCACCAAAAGTAGTCTGTGAGGGAATTTATGGAAGAAGAGTCCTGTAACTCCAAGAAGTTTCCGGGACAGGTACCAAGGAAGGCTTAGGTTTCACTGTGGGATCAACAGAGAGGAATTACAAAAAAATACAAATGTATGCATAACCATCCATTACCTAAAGTTAACTTCTTCTGATGTAACATTTCTCCTTCTTCAGTTTTGCTCCCAGAAGCATCTCCTCCTGATTGCTGGAGCTCTTGCAGGTGGTCTGGCGAAGCTGCTCACCCACGTGCTCACTAACACGAGCCTTTGTCAGACACGTGTAAACCCAAGGATCAATTAACAGGGGAAAGAAAAGAAAAGGAGGAAAAACTACGTTATTCTACCCAGAGATTTGTCAAAAAACGTGCTGTGTGTGACACAAGGAATATTCACAATTGTGGATGATGACATACTCCCCATTCCCGCAGCCATTCAAGCCCTCCCAGACCTACTACGAGAGATTAAAAAGGCAAAACCTTAGAGCTGAGGCAAGGAATCAGACTTGATGAAGCCACAACCTTCTTAAAGAGTCTGATAAGACCTCTCCTAGACACTGAGGGCTTTCCCAGAGAAACCAATAAAGATTAAAGGTATTGTTCTTTGCATGAAAACACTATAACCTTCAGTCCACAAGTCTGATTTGAGCCTTACTGAGAAGCCTGAAGAGGCATCAGTATGCAAATGTGACTAAGCACTGATCCCAAAGCCTTATATCCTCCTGGCACAGTCCTGAATCCAACCCAACCAGCCCTGATGAGCAGCTCAGTCTAGTAGCTGGCATCCACCACCATGGACCACGTCCTCCTAAGGGCCCACGCAACTGTCTTGGAAAGTCAACAGGCAAAAAATAGCCATTTTTATATGAAAAGCATGACTTTCCTCAGTCGTTTTGAATCTCTTGCTGTAATCTCTCTCATTGACTTGGGAAAGCAAGGGACCAGCATGGCTCACAAGGCAAAGTCAAAAGCTGGCAGCCTGCCTGGGCAATGCTAGGGTTTTAATGAGCGACAACCAGAATGATCATAAAATAAAACAAGATGCTGAAATTGTGCTGCCATCCAGCGTGACCTGGACAGGCTGGAGTGCTGGGCAGAGAAGAACCTAATGAGGTTCAACAAGAGCAAGTGTAGGGTCCTGCCCCTGGGGAGGAAGAATGCTAGGCACCACTATAGGCTAGGGGTGGACCTGCTGGAAAGCAGTTCTGAGGAGAAAGATCTGGGGGTCCTGGTAGACAGTAAATTATCCATGAGCCAGCAATGTGCCCTTGTCACCAGGAAGGCCAATGGAATCCTGGGCTGCATAGGCAAGAGTGTGGTCAGTGGGTCGAGGGAGGTCATTCTCCCCCTCTGCTCGGCACTGGTGAGGCCACAAGTGGAATACTGTGTCCAGTTCGGGGCTCCCCAGCTCAAGCGGGACAGGGAACTACTGGAGAGAGTCCAGCGTAGGGCAACAAAGATGATTGGGGGATTGGAGCACCTCCCTTAGGAGGAAAGGCTGAGAGAGCTGGGACTCTTTAGCCTGCAGAAGAGAAGGCTGAGGGGAGACCTTCTTCTTGCTTCTAAGTATCTAAAGGGTGGGTTGAAGGAGGATGGAGCCAGACTCTTTTCAGTGGTTCCCAGTGACAGGACGAGGGGTAACGGGCACAAGCTGGAACACAGGAAGTTCCATTCAAACCTAAGAAAAAACTTCTTTACGGTGAGGGTGCCAGAGCACTGGACCAGGCTGCCCAGGGAGGTTGTGGAGTCCCCTTCTCTGGAGATTTTCAAGACTCGCCTGGCTGCAGTCCTGAGTAATGTGCTCTAGGCATTCCTGCATCAGCAGGGGAGTTGGACTAGATGATCTCTAGAGGTCCCTTCCAACTCTGAAAATTCCGTGATTCCGTGAAAATTTTGATGTGCACTGCACCCTCAAGGATACAAAGTTCTGGAGTCTTTGGAGTGAAGGAACAAGTAAAACTGCTGCTACGGGCTCTCTGACAAGCTTCTACAGCAAAATGTAAAGGGCCTAAATACATTCAATATATTCTGCTTTTTTACAGAAAAGACTATTCAGTATTTCTGTAAACAGTATTTTTATAGGTGAGTATATGGGTCTAGGTCAAAATCTGTAACAGTATTATTATATTATGTTATATTATACAGTACATTTTTGGATTCTCTTTGAGAAGCTGGTAAGACAGGGTGAGCTGAAGCCAGTGGTCCCAAGAAACGAGCCATGCAACTTCAGGAAAACGCCTGCACTGAGCAACACACCTTGGGAGATTTCAACAAGAGTGGAAGTAAATTCTCTTTGAGAGAGGATTTTGTTGATCAAAACAGATGAGAAAACAAAAACAGAGTTCAGCACACTGTGTGAAGCAAAAACACGCTGGAGCTGCTCGTGTCTATTATATGAACACATCTCTAATGCAGTCAGCAGGAGCTGAAGGTGCCAAGTGATCCTTAAGGTTGTTCCTAGTGAGGAAGTACTGAGTATCCCTGCCTGGAGGTGACAGGTGCATATATATATACACACACACACACACATATATATATATATATGGATCTTCCAGCAAGATCTGCTGGAAGGAGAAAAGTTAGCAACTCTCAAACCAGTCACTGAGCAAAATGCTGCATGAAACCCTGTTACCATGAGGATCCAAGAGACACCTTACATTCAGTAACCCAAGCTGATTTGACAAAGGTACGGCATATTTCCTGAATACAAAGAACGGCTGCAGTTTCACCAGCATTTCTGGATTTCCCCATCAGCAACATCATTTTCAGCTTATTTAAATTAATCCTCTGCCAACGCACTCTCATGAAGTAAATCTCTGCTTTGCCTAGATGCTGGTGATGCAAGAAAACTGGACTAACTGAATCAGATGATCAGAAGAGCTGGAAGTAAGAATCATTATCATGCAAATATCCGCATGGGCCAAGAGGCCCTCCCACCCTCCTCAGCATCTCCTGTGCTTTCTGACCCGGGGGAACAATAGCAGAACGTGTACAGGACACGGTGGATGAAAGGTCAGGTTACATATGTTCTTCCTCATCCCTCTAGCATCATTGAGGAGTGACTAGTTCACATGTCCAAAGTAAGGTTGGGACTTGATATAAAATCAATATAACAAGAGGACCACAGAGGGGACAGCAGACAAACCTCAAAACTCAAACATTACACTCCAGAGACACACAATTACTGGGGACTGACTGCTGAAAATGATTGCATCACGTTAAACTAGCAGTCCAACAAGATGCAAACAGATGTTGATGCCCCAAATTCTTCCTACATGTACATTTAGAGACTAACAGATGGTCAACCTACAGACCCCACTTTAGACTTCTTCAGACCATGGGTCAATGTATTTTATACTTTATTTACAACAGCCATTCTGGAAACACCGTTATACTGCATTTAATTCACCTCCTACAGCATTTAGACTTGGCAGTACTGGGCACACTGCCATTAGTATAGAAACATTAAGTTTGTACAGGAGACATCTTTTACTCCACTTCGTTCCCTCCAAAGAAAAGCCTCACGGATACCACACAAGCTTCCAGCCGCTTCCCTTTCCCCTTACTCCCGATTACCCCACTGGGGCGTCAAAATGATTCATGACTGCACAGGTAAGCAGCTTTTCTTCCTTTATAGCATCTTTTATGTTATTTTCACACCCTTCTAAATATTTCCAAAACCAATACAAAACCCACTTTGCAAGCTGTGCTGGAAATTGCACTTACGCAGGAGCCCCAGTGGGATGGGTCCACCTTTCAGCGTGGGATTACAACAGATGCAGTACTACGGAGGAACAGGAGCCGATCAGCTTGATCATGGGGAAAGAAGGGATGCTGGAAGGCAAGATAAAATGTACTCAACATCAACGCATCTGGGACCTTCCCTATGAGGCACTAGGCATAAAACAGGAATTAAATGTGTTCTGTGTTTATCTTTACAAATACAAGTATTTCAAGTAGGAAATACTTGAAAAAAAATTGTTGAGTGCCTTCATTAAGACATGCAAAGCCCTTCTGCCTTTTCCAGCATAGATCAGAGGATAACCAACAGTGATACTTACATGAGGAGCAGCACCGCTTCTCCTGGCCTGAGATCCTATTCACCCTGAAAGGTTTCTAGAGCTGGTACGGGTGAAGAAATAAGTGAAACAACATGAACACAGAGCACAGTTTAACACCAATGCAAACAACAGCAAACAAGTTTGAAGTTAAGAGGTTGTAGCCAAAACTTCTGGGCTAATTTTGAAACTTTTTTCCTAAACCATGTTCAACATAATCAGCTCCAGTCTTAACTTCAGCATTTTTACTCTTGCATATCTCTTCAAGATGGTTTTCTTATGAGCATATGACTACCTGCTCCATGAACTCCTCAACAATAGCTTCTCTTAGGCAGAGGACATTAGTCTGGAGATAAATACTCTGATCATTTGTCTTTATGGATTTTTCATCAAGAATGCATTATACATCCCCATAATTATTTGTAGGAACATTCTGATTAGCTCAATACACTTTTAACAAAGGAACATAATGGAAAATATACAATTCCTCCTACTATCTGTAATACTTCTGATCAGTTTTTATAGCAGAACAAGGTGGATTTCTCCAAAACAGGAGTGGAGAAATGGAAATTCAGTCATAAAATTTTTAGTTAGACCTGTCAAAAATCTACCTACTTCAAACTTAGAGAAAATAAAAGTAAGTTTCTTACCTGTCTCTTCCCCCTGCAACACAGGGGCGGTTTTGCAGCAGGCAGACAACTACTTGATGGTTGCAGTGGACACCTGAGCTTATGAAGCCCACTGGCTATGTTCCAACAAATTCCCTAAAACTGAAACTTTTCATTGTTATTCTTTTTTAAAAAATAATAAATAATAAATAACAAATAATAAATAATAAACTTCCCCATTGCTCCAGCCTCCTTCCCCTTTCATGGAGCCCTCACTACGCATTAGCATATCAGAAACAATTTTAGCAGGCTTGGGGTTTTGTTCAGGTTGCTCTTTTAAGAACATTTATCCACTTCTTTGAAATTTTCCACACTGGCCAGGGGTTCCTTGGCTGGTCAGGGCTTCACAAGGTTGTTGCCCATACTGCTCCACTGCCCTACAACACACCTGCTTCAGGAATAGCAAACCCCAACATTGCGAGACCATGACAAAACATCCCAAGGAACATAGCAATTAACTCTCCATAGAGAGAAATATTCCATCTAGCCGCCTTTTTGAAGAATTATCCTGAAAACTTAACTTTTAAAACGTTAATATATTTCAGGATTAACAACAAATGCATTTGCTCTTTATGTTCCTATTCTGTAGCCTCCTAACCCAGGCGAAACAAAAAAAAGCGCTTAAAGAAAGCTGATTTGCAGCTATCACAAGCCTTTTATTTCTCTGTAGGTACAAATAAAATCCACCGTACAAAGAACAGTGCCTGGCTTCTGAGTAGCGAGGGCATCTCAAACAAACAAACTCTCGAGCAACAACAAAAGGCGTATTCATAGCCTGCAATGTATCTGCACAGGCAGAGGGAAAAGAAAATGTCCAGAGAAGATTACCTGGAGCAAAGGCAACCTCCTCCCCGAACACAGGACTTGTACACATGTATTTGAATACAATCTTATTCTGTTTTTACGCAAAAGGCACGCTCTTGTTTTTGTAGGCAGGGAATTTGTCAGTCAGGAGGAGTGGTTACAGTATTTGTAAGCACTGAACTTATCTCAGGAAAAAACACCTCCCGCCTTTAAACTCTTGCCATATATATTGCAATGCCAAAATCACCGCCGTCTATCTTGACAACTGCTTTAAAAAAAGACAACCCAGAGGCTAAGGCTTCCATAAAGGCAGCAGAGAAAATACTAGCACCAGCACCACAGCAGTGTAAATTATGGTAACGGGTAGCACCAGGCACCTCTAATCCAGTTACTGCTCATTCCCCTGCGGCTTCTCTGTAAGGCTGAGGGTTTTCAACAAACGTAATGCAGATCGTATCGTGAATATGCAAAAAATGTATTATATTCTACAGTTTTTGAACAGAGCAGCTATCTGGAGAAGGATACAAATCCCACTTACAGGCAAATACATGCACTGAAAAGAAAACAACTAAGTTATCGCCCAAATCATTATTTTCCTTTAAGGAAGGCGACGTTAATGAAAACCGTCTTAAGAGCCCCTGCAGTGATTTTCGGTTTCTTAGGTTTTGCTGACACCCGGTGGCAAACAGGAAAAGAGCCTTAAAGCAATAAACGTGCTCCTGCTCCAGCAGCTGCATCATACCGTAACCTCGCTGAATAACGACCTGGCACTTCTATTACCGCAAGCCAATACACTCAGTTTTAGCAGAGCTGCCATGGGAGTCTTTTACAGGTTCAGCCTTGACAGAGTAACATCTACCATACGAACTACTCGCCCCTAAGTACTTCAATCTTTTGCATACGCTTCTGGAAAAGCGTATCCTACAAATGGAAAAGGATTAATAAAAAAATATACTTGCTCCACAGAGCCACAAGCTTTTCAACCAGCCATATGGAATGAATCCCAGCTCTTAACAGGAAAAAAAGGTTTGCCATCATACCTCAGCTGGCACTGGTTAACATCCCTCAGATAACCTAAAGAAGAGGAAAGAAAACTAAATAAGCACAGAGAGCAAAGTACTCTCTTACTACATCTCTTCTCCTTACGTTGCAACTAAGCCTCACTCCCCGCACACCAGCTTTACAATATATCTGTTATATCAACAGGAATATTTTGTTGTCAATGCAATAAATGGAGCAACTCTGAAACATTGTGGGTACGATGTTGACTGCAAGTATTAAAGTACTTATTAAAGCAGAGGAGCTCTTTGAAACAAATGAGCGTGGAAAAATAAAATATTTGAATATTTTGAAAAAATATTTACTTGGTACACAATTGCCTTCAGTAACACTATGGTGCATTTATTCAATAAATATTTTATAAGGATATTTGCAGTGTATTTTTGTGTGATTCTCAACACATCCCAGACCACAGAACAAGTACTTGCAATTCAGCAATCTCATAGAGGTTTCAGCAGTATAAGGGTATATGAGCCACCCTAACATTATTCACAAAGCTTGTTCTAAACACCAGCCTCAGATTTACTTTTTCATGTGTACATTAATTTTTTCATTACCATATTCCTTGCCAGGGCCTCCTATAACATCCTGATTCACCCTCAGGGTTTTGCCACCAGCAGATCCACAAAGACACGCTTCTTGTGTAAAGCCAAATGCCTGCGACAACGGCTGTGACCACCCATCCGCGTCACCTCCAGTGCCCCAGTGCACCGGCTCACACAGCGAGCACCCCCGGCTCGTAGCACGAGGTGTCCGGCACACAGACATACCGCAGCCCGGAAAGCCCGACCATACACTTTTTCCTTTTTTACAATCTCTTAGCAATGCAACCCCAGGACCGTCACCTGGCCTGTGTAAGCACTTGGTGTTAATTACCATTACCAAACATTCCTTTAATGAAGATTAGTAGGTTAATGATAATATACATGCAGTACAGACAAATTAGAGATCAAAAGCCTTCAGAGAATGGTGATGAGCCAGCTTGAGAGAATGCCCTGACAAAGACATTCTGCTTTCCTGCTTTCTTCCCTGAAAACCCAGCGCAGGGACAGGTGCGGGGCAGAGCCAGTGCCGCTGACTTGCTCCTGGCACCCAAATCACCCATGTTTCGCTCACAGATCCACTGCCTCCTTCCCTCTAAATCCTGCCGTTTCACTGACTCGGACACCGAAGCTGTCCTCATGTGCTAAAACTGCATCACGTCTCTGTTGAAACACTGGCGGTGATTTGTTTGAGCAGCACGTGATAAAACCTGGAAGCTTTTGCGGAAGAGCAGGGGACTTCAGCATCGGCAGGTCCTTGCGACGGGTACCACAAGCACAGAGCATCCACAGAAATGTGAGGTAACGGGGGTGCACAGGCACGAACTGTATCATAGAATTGTAGAATCCCAGGTTGGAAGGGACCTCAAGGATCATCTGGTCTAACCTTTCTTGGCAAAAACACTGTCTAGACAAGATGACCCAGCACCCGTCCAGCTGAATCTTAAAAGTGTCCATTGATGGGGAATCCACCACTTCCCTGGGGAGATTATTCCAATGGCTGATTGTTCTCATTGGGAAAAATTTTCCTCTTGTGTCCAATTGGAATCTCCCCAGGAGTAACTTGTACCCATTACTCCTCGTCTTTTCCATGTGACTCCTTGTAAAAAGAGAGTCTCCATCTTCTCTGTAGCCACCCTTTAAATACTGGAACATGGAAAAATGTCAAGTTATTGAGTCCGTACCAAAACTCAAGTGTCCAGCAGCACATTCCACTCTCGAGGGGCTGTGGTGAACACACAAGCGTGCACAGGAGGACTGTAGCACACATGGAGACATCCTGCCCTCACCATCTGTCCCAGCCAGTGCAAGTAGAGATGCTCAGACCCCGCTAAACCACGGGCTGTCTCCAGCCTCTGGTATCTCTTATCCACCAATGCTATGCTGCTCTCATCTCAGTCTCATTTACATCTGTGGCTTCCTAAAATATCCCGTGCCAATAAATTGCATGATGTAATTACAAGGAAAACAGGGGGTTTTTTGGCTGGGTTTATACCTGCTCCATCAACCCTTCCATGCTGGGTGTGGTCAGCCACGGCTCAGCATTTCCATGATCCATTCTCAGGGACAGGGACATTGTCATCAACCTCTGAAGCTTCAGCCTGACTCCTCATCCCTTTAAAAGACTTCAGCTTGGAGCTATTTATGCCAGGGTGAACGAGAGAACAGGAGGCCAGTTTTCACAGGAGGGATTAGGATGTGGCTTATTTAGCCTAGCAAACCATGGATTGGGGAGGAGATAGGGTGCTCTCCTCTTATGGCACTGGGAATAGCGTTACTTGTGATAACATTGAGGTTGGCATGGAAATGAACGGGTACTCCAGAACATGGAAAAGTTACCAGCCTTAGGATTTCACGCTTTATTTCAGACAACTAGTTTGTATTTTCACACCATCTGTTCTGTTTCCTGCCAGGGGTCTGCCATCTCACTTTCACTGACAACCAGATACATGCAAAAAGTTTAGGAGGCGCTTTTTTAATCATCAGCAAACCTTTGCTGCTTGCAGGGCCCGTAGGTACATGCAGCTGCATTGACGGCTAAGCATTTCCAACCACGCAAGCACAAAATCAACTGAAAATGAGCATTTCTAAGGACAGTGTGGAAATGCCTAATATGGACCAGCAGCGGGGGAAGAGCAGACACCTCACACCAGCTGAAAACCTACTCTGGGAGCTCTGGCTCCCCATTGCTGGGCAAGTGCTGCAAGATGCAGCCCTCAGAGCGAGGGTGCTGGATGGCAAATGGGAACAGCCGGGCCGCTGGCAGCGCAGGTTTCCCTCTTCTTTAGAGCCCTATATTTTTCTGTATCACACCATGAAGAGGTACTTCTGCCCTCTTTCCTCTTCTGCAAACTCCATCTCTCTCTGCTTGGTTGTGATCAGTGTATGCTCACTGTGATCACTGAAAGGATTGCAGATCCGCTTTAATTGCAAGTCCTGAGTGTTTTCCCTGCACCACTATCCAGCCACGCTAGACTTCATTTTTGGGATACAATGGTTTGCAATGGACGGGACTCCTACAGTCCTGTGGAAGAACCATAGGAAGAAGTATTTTAGCAAAGTGCAGTAAATTATTTTGAGACTGAAACCCCTCATCGCATGGCCACCTGATCGGAGCAGAGAGGGAGCTACTGCCAACATGTTCAAATGAGGATTCTCCAGGAACTAGCATCTCTGTAAATCAGACCACTTTCAATTCATTGCCTGTACTGCCTTCTAAAATTGGAAACTGGAGTTTATCCATTGAGCATTTACATCAACAGTCATAAGTTATTTTGCCTTTCATTCATTTGTATTTACACACTAAATTAAAATTATCCAATCATTTTTCCAAACAGCTTTGTAGGAGCATCACTTACTCTTGACTGTTCTATTTTTAAAATCCTACTTTTTAAAGCAACGTAGTCCATAGATTCATTATCTGAATGGAGATGTTTGCAAAGCACCTACAAAACAGTTTTTCACTGTTATAATGTCTGTTTTGGTTCTAGCAGTCAGTGAAAATTAGCAGTAAATTTTCAAAGGAGTCCTAGCATAATTTCTCCTTACCAGCGAGATCTCCTTGGGGAGTTTTCTGTTGAGAAAATAAGGTTGGAAGAAAAATAGGACCTGCAGGGTCTAAGTGAGATACAGAATGGTTTGTGGACACTCCCATTAGCTAGTACTTCAAACAGTTACGGAAAATATCTATATTCAGATTTAGACTGTCTCCCAGATACCTGCTGGGAATTTCAAATGGGAAAACCCAACAGGACTTTCTTGCAGACCTCACTCACATACAAACGCTACCAGGGGTTTGCAGAAAACCTACAAAGAATATTTCTGTAATTTTATGTGCTTTTGTTGTAAAGGTAGAATTGCTTGTTGACCACACCATAGGTGTATAGAGACTCTAAAAAATATATTGAATTGTGAACAACTGAAGCCACAATGAAATGACAGACTAATGTGGTTTCTTTGCTTGAGGACTGTAATACTAACACTCACTTGTCATCTTTATTATTTTCATGGTACTCAGAGGTTCTCCAGGCATTTCACTGAAGAGGATGATTCTTGCCCAAGTTCACGAGACAGCATGAGGCAAAAAGACACTAGCACAAACACAGGAGAAAGCAGAAAGGAATCTGAAAGATTTGACCAGAATCCTTGAGGCATTATCACAAAGACAAATGGCCACAGGACCTTGATTTTTGGGGTGCTCCTCAAAACGTCCACTCTATCGGTTCTGCCTGTAGGACTTTAACCCGAGGGCAGCCAGGGTGCAGCTGGCAATCAGACATTGCAGGGTCTCTGAATCAGGAGCTGCTTTATTATAGCTAGCAAAGATTAGATGGTCGTCTTCTGACTCTAGCCCATAAATGACAAAGAAGTGAGCTCTGGCAAAACTGCTCTGTGAGCTGGGACAGGAAAATGGAGAAAAGCCTGTAAGTCTAAATCCATAGAAAAGGGAATAATGAGCAGCAACTTATCATTCATTCATATTGTCCCTTAACATTTTATAAACATATAAAACAAACATGCCTTTTTGTTAAATAAGGTAATTTTCAACATTTAGGAAAAAAATAAGTAACATTCCTCCCAACTAAAAACCTCATCTATTTCACAAACAGACAACAAAAGCTCACCAAGGCGCTAGAAACCAACCAAGCCCAAGAAATACCAGGCAGAGGAACAGATAGAGGAATTCAAGTCTCCTGGTTTTTGCTTACAGCTTGCTACAAGCAGGAGAAGCCATGGGACAGATACCGAGTTTCTATGCCATTTAATGCATTTGGAAAAGTCGCCTTTCCCAAGTTTTGCTGCCAGTAGAAAGGGCAATAACTTTTGTTAAAGTAAACAGCACTTTGTTTAACAAAGTGGGATTGGCTAGTTGGATTTTTCTTGAATCCTGAAACAAATCATGGTGAATGAAAATATGCTGGGCACAGGACAACAGGAAGCATTTGTCCAAAACATACAGCTTTCCTGGGTGTTTCCAGTTCCCAGGCCTCCATCACCACAGGCCATGACCACATCTCAACTTATGGTGAGCTCATCCTCACATCTCACACGTGAGGCAAGAAAATGCTATTGATTAGAGAGACTGAGAAAGACCATGTAGTCCGGTCACTAAGAGAAAGTGTGGTTGAGCAGGAAGCCAAGGCAGGTCACCCCATCTTTGACTAACAGCCACCACTTCTTTGCCCTTTATTTCTGCTTAAACATAGCTAGAATACCACCTCTTGCCTCCCTGGAGATGTATTTATAATACTTTTTCTTTTCAACCTTTATTATTCTTTTTTAATTTGGCTTCTACCAGCTTACCTTTTAGGATGCAAAGAGACTGTGGGACTTTCTTCACACCATTATCTTCTTAAGCGCAAGTTGCAAAGCAGAAGACTAGATTTCAAATATGCCGGAGCAAGCAGGACACTTGAGCTAGATGAGATAGGTCTGAGGGTTGGTTGGTCAACAACTATACCAACACCCGAGAGGTAGGCACTCGCTGTCTTCCTGACTGAATTTGCCCTTTGCAGCCAGCTAAGCGCTAATCTGACAACCGCCTATCAGGCTGTAATCCCAGGCGAGGGAGACTCTGAAAGGACAAGACACAACACGTGTACCTGGAGGTGAAAAAGCAGTTTGTGACAAGGCTGTGACTTCAGGCAAGCTCAATTACATGTAATGGCGAGATGAAAAATGGATGTAAGTTCTTAAAGGCAAGACTAAGTGTAACCTTTCAACCTATCCCGGCTACTCACCATTCTCGATAAATGCTAGGTGTGTGGCTTGCTTCATGTCAGGGTGCAGTCCCAAATCTCTCCTGTCTTGGTTTGACCAATACTTTACGAAACAAGCAGTTGGAAGCAAAAAGCTACAAAAGAAAAGTTTAAAAAGAAAAAGCACGGTGGTTGCACGGTCTGCAGTATTGTAAATTTGATACGCATTTGGATTAAGAACAACTATCATGAGTGAGTTAGCTCTATAATCAGGTAAAGACAGTTGTGCAATAAGCATCCTGGCTCAGATGGTGGCCACAGCAGATGGCTAGTGAAGACTATAAGGCCAAGGCAGGCCTTGAGAATACCCTGTATAAAAGGTACCACCACTACCTCTGAAAGAAGTCAAAGGTGTAACGATTTGCAGTCTTTCATTTCCCCTGAAACTTTCTTGGCTTTAACACCCACAGGAGAGCAGTTTTGCAGCTGTTTCTCAGCTCTTGTTGTTTGCTGGCAGCTTCCAAATGCTGTTGTCTCTGATGAATCTGACAGAAATGGCAGCAGGCACATGATGCAGTCAGCTGCTGTGGCATTTTGATAGCCACCATAAAGTACCTAAAGGACTTCGATGTGTTGAAAAGAGCAAAGATTTCAGGACAGCAACCTGACTTCCAACAGAGAGGTGGGTGAGTTACACTACCAGATGTTTCTTGGCTTGTAACTTTTGCTCTGTGTCATGCAGATTGTTAAACACATCACTGTACCTTAGGGAACGCAATACACAAACACCAACAGGCACTCAGCTAGCATCATTTGTTTAATAAAGTCTTTTCTGTTTTTAAAAAAGTTTACAAGACAGATGTGTTCCACATGATAAATGACTAGCGGCTGATCTTTCCTTTTAACAACTTAATCCATGCAGAAAGACTGGACTGCCTAACTCGGTGTTACGTAGCAGCTGAACAATATACCAAAATATACACAGATCTACACGCTGCCATGGAAACAGGTAGCACATGACACCATAGAGTGAGAATCAAAATACAAGCCTGCTTGGATAATTTTCAGAATTCAAGTGTAAGTTTAAGGAAAAACCCTGATTCATTTTTGAAATGGAGCTTATGTACTGAGAGTGAATGTTCTGCTACAATCTGCCTACAGTCACCCTTTACTCAGCAGCCATGTGAAAACACATACACAAAAATGTTACAAGTCCTTTTTACTACTGATACTACACATCAACAACTGAATCTGATAGCATTGCTTTGGTTGTTTCAATACAGAATGATATAGGTTTCTAATGTCTTAGATCTGTTTCCCCATTTTCCATTCTTTTCCAAAGTCGTTGAAGAGTGGTGCTGAGGTGAATGTTTCTTGGGTCTCTCTTCAAGAATCCAGTACAAGAAACTGTGGAAGGAAAACAAACAGGAACATTACTACAGGTAGAGTAGAAATAGAGTATGATGCCTTCAAACCTCATAGATAAAAGCATCTTACTGTCACAGTGTGAAAATTAATGCTAGGTTATCAGTATACCGCATTTTAGCAATGTTCAGCTCCCTAGAATTTCAAATGCGATTGGAAAGGTCAGACTGACCAAAGCACTCGAAAAGGCCTGCAAACTCCTGCTGTCTAAAATGTTCTTAGTTCAACACACAACCCAGAAACAGTGGGGAAAACCTTGTATTCCTGTAGCATAGCAGCAAGGCCAACAGTTGCTGAGAAATAGCACATCCTCACTTTATTTTCTAAGAAGACGTTCTCCTTCCCTGTGTGCCTACTCATCTCCAATACTAGAACAGGAAGGTGCACTGAAGATAAAGCCAAAGAGAGCAGAACTCATGTCATTCCAGCTCTTGTATGATATGACAACCCACAGAACCATTTCACACTAGTCTTGAAGCTTCTCTCCATGAGGGGAGTGAAAAAAAGGCCATGGACTTGAGAGTTTCTTCGATCCCATTTGCAGGTCAATTCAAAACAAATCAGCATATTTCCAGAAATCTATTAAATGCCTTATGCAAATTCATTTATATTAGTATCACATAGATAACACAAACTTCTATAAAACAGAAATCATCCCCCAGCGTGTGACCACCAGGGAAATTCATGGATTTTTTTTTTTTTAAAAAAAAAAAAAGCAACTTTCTGAGCAAGGCATGATATTGAATTGTATAAATCACAGGCCAGACTGAACTCTAGGGATGGGAAAACAAGAGAAAAGTTAGACCTTAACTTTGCAAATCACAGAATCATAGAATGGTTTAGGTTGGAAGGGACCTTAAAGATCATGTAGTTCCAACTCCCCTGCCATGGGCAAGGACACCTCCCACTAGACTGGATTGCTCAGAGCCTCATCCAACCTGGCCTTGAAAGCTGTTAATAATTAAAATGCATTGCCAGCTCAGGGCTTCAGTGTGCAGATGAAGGAAATAATACTTTCTTGAGAGCCTGGACACGTTTGAAAGTTCAAAATCAGCAATACAGCTTTTTTCGGGGTGGGGGGTGGGGGAAGGAAGGCAATGAAAGCTGTGTCCTGAAGACTTAAAGCTGACTGGAAGAATATGATAAATACACATCTACATATGTAGATAATCCATGAAAAAGGATTCAGGTCTGTATTCTCCCAGCCTAATTCAATTCACTCAGGTCCATGCATGTCCTGCAGGTCAAGTGCCTGAAGGGAGAGGAAATCCCAGTTCTCTCGCTGAATTCAAGCAGCAAGTCTGGCCCTCAATGCCTGGCCTAATGTTCTTGTTAGATGGTGAAGGTATATGAAATAGACTGTTATCAAATCATCCTGGGAAAGAACACGCTGAAGAGGGATGGGTAGGAACCACAATAGGGAGTTACGTTTCTGGCCTGTCTCTAGCTTCTAAAATGTTTTTCACTTGCATTGCTGGGGACTATGCATTATTTGGGTATTACAAATGGTGGGGGCTGTTCCAGAGTGACCTGCCTGCTAAGTAAAGACAGGGAGAGAAACACAACCGTGTATCTCCGCTCTGAAGAATACAAAGCAGGATTCCGAGTTAAGTCACTGCTGTGCTGTAAGACCAAAACTTTAGATTTCCTGAATTAACCTGGAAACAGCCATGGCTGGCCCAGACTCACAGATACACACCTCCAGCCAAGCACACAGCTGGGAACAGGTTTTCACCCACTTCTACATTCTGATGTGCCAACTGCAGATAGAAGCAGAGGCTTCTCACCAGCAAGATTATCAGCATTTCACTTCTCAGCACTAATGCAACTCTCTGTATGTGCTGCTTCAGTAAAGCACCCAGGGTTAGGGACTGCCAAGCAGGAGGACACAGCTTTACAGAGGAGTGGAAAAGCCAAACCTGAAGCCTGCTTTGGACGAGCTAAGGCTCTCTTTCTGAAGACACATCTCCTTCGGCTCCACTGCTTGCGCTGGGGTCATCCTTGTTACGGGGGGCATTTCTTTCTCTACTTGACTCAGAGGGCACCTTGGTTCTGGTCTTCTCTTTTCTTTGTTGCTGTTTTTCAAGTTTTGTCAGCTATTCACAAAGTAAGGAGAATGAGAGAACACTTAATGGAACAAAACCATTTCAGGAGAGTATTTCTAAAAAATCGTAAATGTGCGCATTTTTTGAAAACTTGCAATTCATATTCACACCACCAATACATACGTCAATAAAACAGAAAAGAAAAAAACCCGAAGGCTTGGATTTTCAGGTATTTGGAGAAGACTCTGAATTATCATCTGCTAACATGATTACCCCTCTGAGTACAAAAGAGAAGTGCGCACATTCAAAGGACTACCCTCTACTTTTCAGAGCTCCTTCTCCACCCAACACAATCTGCCGATATGGAAAATAATACAACACAAGGACCGAAAGGGGGAGCTGGATTCCACCAAACTCCTCTTCTGTTTTGGGTCTTAAGTGGCAGTTCTGTAGTTTCAAAGTTGCTAACAACACATGTATCCCAAGTTCAATCAAACAGCACACAAGAAAAAATTTATTTTATTCTTTATTCAGAGAAAGAGATGCATAAACCTTAGCATCACACAGAATAACCATTTCAAATCAGCTCGGACAAAACCCTCAGCTAACACTGCCTTGCCACCTCTCAGTAGAAATACTTTCAACACTACTAAGAGTCAAACTAAGTTGCACGTAGTTGCACTTCTACATCTCTTTCCCGTTTTTCAGAGAAGCAGATAGCACTAAGTTCTGGGGACGCTACAAGTTGATAGCTACTTAAATCATTACACTTTGTGTAGTTTATAAAGTTGGTTTATTTCTGTAATCTACTGATCTTCTCGAGGCTTCCACAACAATTCCCCCAAGATAAAGTATACTAGTCATCAATCATCATTTCCTAGCCAGAAGGTCTCTTCTGAGGTGAAATCTTCATAGATGCAAGTAAGATAGATTATGTGTGTCAATCATGAACTAGACAGACTTACAGAAGATGCATATAAAGATGCAAATCTGAGCTCCAAGTCAGTAAGAGCCAGGAGTGCAGACTGCAGAGCCTTAGGAGGATGCACAGCATCCCCTTGCACCTTACCTAACATAGACACCCTCCCCAAACACCTGCACACAAGAACTTCTAGTCTGACACAGAATATTCTTAGCTGGCTGTTTCACAACTTAGTTTATTTTTACTATGTGAAATGATTCGTTTGTCTAGCATGATCCGGTCCACAAGTCACATGCATGTATGTAACAAACGTGCTGGGCATGATACAGGCAATATTTTAACTCATATATCTGATAACATGCACGCTGCTCTTCTGCCAACAACCCTATATACACAGTACATGAATGTTAAAGGTAGTCAAGAAAGTGAGTGCATCTACAGGAAGGGAAACAAAAGTTTGGGAGCCCTTAATATTAAAGGTACTCAACCTTAATTAATGATACTCTCATGGTTTCTGTGGAGTTGGGGTTTATTTTTGCAAATGGTATTGGGGTCATCCAGCTGCTGAAATCAGAACTGGGGTTTCAATGATCTTCAATGGTACAAAAATGTACCGGAGGAGGGAAGGCATGCTACATTAACTGCAGGCTGCAGAGACCCGAAAGCACAGTTCCTAGGTTTCAAAATATAGATTTGTATACATTTAAATAACTACATGAGTAGGTAGTGCATATTCATCATTCCTCACTGGCCCTCAACCTAGCAGTCAGTAACTGCAACGTACCCCCCAACACAAGCACCCCCCAATACCAAGCCAAACCACAGTCAAACCTGCTGCAACAAACCTATAAACAGCTCTTACAAGCTGCACTCCTTTCTTTTACTGCAGCATCCAGGCTCCAAGCAGTGACTCTTTTTCATCAATAACGATGCCGAAAAAAAAAGCCATTACCTTGTAGTTCTGTAACTTATAACTCCACGAAACTTCATTGTTTCTGTAAATAATGTGATTACACAAACAACATGATATCCCCTCTTCCCTAACTAGTGTTTCTTATTACCTGAAAGAAGAAAAAGCCTAAGACACATGACTCATAGTTTAAATTGAGTTACCTTTATCTTTGAGAAGGCTGTGAACTAACCCAATAAAGCTAACCCTGGATTTTCAAAACATGAAAAACAGTAGTGTATTCACACTGTGTTATGCAATATAGAATCCACATCCATAATGTATATTTGGTTTTTTAAGTTATCTGTAATTTACATATAGAGGCAGAAATGGCTCAATATATGATAGCATGTCATACCATTTCAACCATGCCTATACTGGCCCTTTTCCAACATGGTCTGGAGGGGAAATAGCATTCTCTCTAAGACTTCTGAAGTATACATAGTTATATATACAGTTTTATAAATATATATATATACACACACATATAGTCTGATGAACAAGGGGACCATATTCTCTGTTGAAATAGGAGTAGCAAGCATTCATATCCTAGAGTAAACAGTATGCAACAGATAGTCTCCAAAGTTATGATGTGCATTTATCACAAAGGACCTCGTAAGTTACCTAATTCTGTAACTAATTAGTTTGAGAACAATGTAGTGCAGAGAGCAAACAAAACAGCAGATACACAGAGATAAAATCAGATCCATCTTCACGTGTAGCTCTGTAGCAGACCCAAAGCTCTACTCATGTCTGCTCAACTACACCTCTTCCTCATGGACCAACTTCTCTAACAGATGGAGAAAAAACAGTAGCAGGAATAACCTTGGAATATTTAGAACAATGCCGAGGTTGGCACGATCTGACAGCAGCATTCACCCAGCTCAAAGAAAAATAACACAACAAGTTCATTTAGATGAGGGGAGAGGATAATTTGATAAACTGCATTAATCCATATCTCATATGAACAGAATTTACTTTTTTTTAATTATAACAAAGCTAAAGATCATTTATGAACTGTTTCATCCATCTAAAACTCGAATAATACTGAAATGGATAAGGATTTGTCTGTACCTATGGACATAAACGCAATTCATTAAGACAGTCTTAACTACAGACATAACAGGAGTAACTAAGCCTGAAAAAGCACATGGAAAATAAAGTGAGCCTGTACATCTCAATCCTTTTATCTCAAGCTACAGTACCCTGGAATCACTTTGTGTTACGACTTTGACCAGAACCAAAACCCACAAACCAATTAGCTGTTCAGAAAAAGTCCTTTATGGTCCCTTGCCAGCACCCAAAAGCTGTGCTTTGAGGATGGTCTGGTCTGACCCAGCTGCTGAATTTCTGAAGCATGAAAGAAGTCAGAAAAGTCTTGAAACATCTCAGGTGTTTAAGACCATCTCCCTCATGACCATGCACAAAAATGCAAGAGTCCTCAGTCCACAGAAAGCAACTTTTCTCCCATTGTAATACACAGATGTACATTGCTGAGACACTACCAATGAACTAATAATCTCAAACTATGTGGACACTGCTTCGTCCCCAACAGATTGACCAAAATATAGAGTAATAGTTTTGAAAAAGGTCAAAATTTACATTTGGGTTGACAGCTTCTTAGACAAATTCTAGCCTGATGCAATTTAATAGTACACCACAGACGTGAAATTCTAAAAATTGAATAATTACAGTGGAAAGCACTGTGAAAGAAGGTTTCACCAAGGCAGAAATGTCTGCCATTATGTCAACTGTAATACTATATCACATCACTTTTGCAATCAATTTGCTGTAGCAAAAATATGCAAACAAACTGGCACACCAAGTCTCCCTCTCGAAAATGGTAATAATTCTCCAGGTTAGTTGTTTTGCTGAAGTTAATTTCCCACATTCAGAAATGCCTTAGTGTCGGCCTTCCTTGAAGTTCTACCTTCTTGAATACAGAAACAAATCCTCTGTTTTCCTTTTTCTCTGTGATCAGTGTGTACACAGAGGCTGACTGCTCGTCTAGAGACAGTTTTTCCTTTTGCAATAGCCTTGAATAAAACCAGGAAGAAGTGAATGACACCGACAAGAGGATTATTTTGTTAGCAGTCTGCCGGAAAATCAGTGGCAGTGTTCATGTTTCTGGAACCTCAAACCACAACAAGATCTGCAGATGTATGTTTTAAATTTCAGTAGTAGTGTGCCAAGCTGCTACAATTTCAAATCTAAAAAAAAAAAATCACAACAACTTTAAGGACAGGTTACATTTCAGGAAGAGACCAATCCTTCAAATTGCCACAGGGCATTACAAATCTAGCCGTTTAATACTAATGCCACTAAGCAAATCACAGCACTGAGATAAAATGATTATCAGAGGTCTACTGCAAAAATAAATCAATGGAAAGGTCGTAACAGAAGGCGGCTAGTCTTCACAATCTATTAAGGAGACAGCAGATCATCTGAATTTTTCCTTTTCCTTTCCACGTATCTATACCTTAGACTTTGGATCAAAGTGTTATCAGGAGCTTTTTTCTCTTTGAGAAGAGGAGACAATCCTTCCGGCCAATGAGAAGCTCATGCAAGGAACTAGATACTTCATTTTGTTCCTAGAAGAAACGTGAGCAGCACACAATGAAGTTACACTATATAGGCCCAAAGCCTGAGGCAAGAAAAGTGCTACCAGCCCTTCATCAGTTAGCTTGGTCTCACTCGCTGCCCAGGGTCTCGGAAAAATTCCCAGGCCAAGCAGTTTACCAGCTGCATGGCTTCCCCACTTGTTTTCCTCAACTGCTCTTTATCACCAGTGATATAGATAACCAGTTGAGGTCCCTTTGGTTCATTTTCCTCACCAAAACTTTCAGTATACAAAAATGAACTCAGAGGTTTTGGATTTGTTTCTTCAAAGTAAGCTCAAAAACAGTGCAACTGGAAGAAGAGAAACATCAAAGCTGGCAACACAAAGCTGGCAACAAAAAATGGCAGCTGCCAGTGCCAAGGAGAGGACTGTAGTTTATTTCTCATAATGGTGCATATGTTCGCATGGGAAGGAAAAAAAACTAGGTGACAAAAAACAAATTCAAAGACAACGGGAAAAATTGATTTGCTGCAGATGAAGGCCCTCACTGTACAGTCATTTGCCACAGTTTGATATCATAAAATATTTGACACCAGCTGCATCAGGACTGTGCTACCGATTACACAATTCCCCAACAATCCCCATGCCTCCCTAAAATGAAAATGCAAGCTGAAGCAATGCCATACTTGGGGAACTGAAAACACCTTCAGGTACATTCTATTAAAATGTTCTAACTGAAAAGTGATAGAAAAGTTAAAATACTAGATTTGAGTTTTCTCCACATTCAGCAGAGGAATCACTTTTGGCTACACAGTTATGGGAAGTTTTTTAAGGCATAAATGATAGAATATTTATGTCGAATTAGTTTAATGGATTTTCTATAATCAAGATCCTCCTGCCATTTAAAAATGTAAGTTACTTAAATGTCAGTCTTGAGAAGTTCCCCTCTCATTCAAAACACTGACATTTCCACGGGGCGTTACATTATTATTTATTCCTCGTATCAACCAGGCATGTGCATGCTGCTTTACAGTACTGATACAGGCAGGTTCAGTAACAAAGATCTGCTGCAATCCTTTCATTCTTCTTATCCCTCCCACTAGCATCCAGTTCCAAAATATGGTTTAAAATACAATGTGGTTTATTTCATTCTGGACAGTAATGGAACAAACAGGCCCACAGAGATCAGTTCAGCATCTAATTAGAATATATGCATTAAACACTGAAACTGCTACACCACTTCCCCTAGCAGAAGAAATAAAAATGCACAAAATATTTCCAGTCTGAATTCCATAATTATCCATAATGCTTTCAAAGTTCAAGGGGTTTTTTTTGAGTTGTCACCATGTCACCTCCCCAGACACCCTCTAAAACCTCTTCCCATTCCATTTCTGCCTGGCCACTTCTACTAGGTACAAATTCCTATGAAAAAATACAAAGCACATCTCCCTAACCTTCCCCAAAACAGGATATAAACATACAAAGCATTCTGGGCATAGCTAGTCTTGTCTTAGCAATGATCACAACAAACTTCATCAAGACAGCAGAGAAATTTGCCACACTCTTAGCGCTGACCTCTGTAATTATCCAAATGGATGCATGTAAGTTCAAAAGAAATTATCCAAATTGTTTCACTGGTTAAGGTTGGAAACTACAATGCTTGTGATTTGTACTAGAACATTAGGAAAAATCCCTTTGTTTCCTGCATCATAGCCAAGAGCAAAGAGAAACACTTGATCTACCCTTACTCCCAAAGACTATGTAGGAAATGTAGTCAATAGTATTGAACTCACAACACAATCACCACATGCATATATTGACCTTCTCCCATTTTACGCCTTTTTGTTTTCACATTTCTTATCCAGTTTCTAATCTGTGGCTTTATTTTGCCTTTCCAGCAAAATTTCTTGGACATAGGACTTACCAAAAAGGTGCTTTAAGAGCTCAATTAAATGCCAGCTATTTTTTTCTTTTTCTATCATTCTATTCACATGTCCAAATTCCAAAATAATCACAAGTCTTCAGAAAAGGCCCAGCAATCACTAACTACTGCTAGTGTAAGAATCTCCTGATTTACTTCATACTTTCAATTCATTTCCTTACTATCAAATCAGATGACAATGGAACTGAACAGTTCACAACAAATGAACTGTAGTATCTTCACTTGCTTACTAGGCTTTCACAAACGGCATATTCTCTTACATATATATACACACACATATATATTTTATATATATACACATACACATCTATTCATTGTATGAGGACATATTTTTTTTATTAATTTTTTTATTAATTCCATGATTTATTTATACCTCTCTAGCACAAGGAATATTAATTAATCCAAATGTATTTTTACTAATTACATTGCTAAGGAATTATAAAGATCAGATTACCAATTACAACTACAGACAATCACTCAAAAAGAGGTATTTCGTGGTCATGTCCAATGGCATAAAAGAGCTATTCAGCAGCAATTATTTGTCTAATGTCTTTCTGTTAACATCACGTTAAACACTGCAGGATGGTTTATTTATTTCTTCTTGCTAAAGCAGAAAGCAAAAAGATAAAAACCACACCATCTCTAAGCCTTACTTCCCATACCACAAGCAAAGCAACAGACTGTGTGACAGGAAAAAAAAAAAAAAATTGCAATGGGCAGGGAAAAGAAGAGAATGACAAATTTAAATTGCTTCTTCCTCATCCCTCATCTTCTATGATGGGTTAGAGATGATGGCACACATGTCAAATAGTATCAGGAAAAGATGCTTAAGAGTGTCAGAAACAGCAATGCCTCCAACAGTGTGTGTTAAGGTCCTGATACGAGCTGGCAAAGACACCCAATAACAGTTAAAAGAGCTGCCAATTTTCAAGTAAATGGGGCTTTTTGAAAAGTGGCATAGATTAAATTCTTTGTGCATCCAAAGCGCACATGGCTGGACTGCTTTATCGGTGTCTGTGCCACTGTAAGAGCTCATTCATTTCTGTGACAAACAAGAATCCTCCACATGAGGACTTGCAACGAGCTGGAACTGAGGGTAGCTAATGACATGTGCATGGACACCACATTGCAGAAGGAAGGTAAGCAAATTTACAGTAGTCTTATTCTCATATAAGGACTGGCTGGAACCCATTCAGATAGCGCATAGAAGGACTCTGTCTGTCCTCCTTTTCATAGGGTCCAGGCACAGACTCAGTAAGAAGATACTTGGTGTAACCTTACCTTAGGATAAATGACAGTGCTCTAAGCACATCCTGCACAAGAAGCCTCATCTTTGCTGATGAAGAATGAGGTTTAAGTAGGAAAGGAAGGCAATCAGCAGGTGAGACTTAAGCAGAATCATTCACATTAAACAGGGAATTCATGCCAGACAAAATCTGAAAACCAATATCGTTCCTGGTCTTCAGTCCACATTGTGGCCACCAGGAAGGTATTGTCAGATGGGAAACGGAGGCAACAGTGAGGGCAAAACCCTTAAACAAGTGAACGTTCCCCAAGAAAGAGATGGAAATTTGCAAAATTCAGCACACCCTGGCAATTCCTCTTGGGTTATTATACGGTCACACACAGGACAGCAGGGGTAAAAGCTCTCTCAGTGCTCTCCATTTCAGCCAGAAACTGCACCGTGCCATTCTTCAGTGATCCACCTACCCTTACACCAATGATTCACACTAGACTGCGTGAGCAAAAAAGACTGGCCACCAGCTTTGTCCTAGAGACCAATACATCATGGGGCTCCATCTCATAGTCACAGGCAGCAGGACACGATGCTGCCATCCATCCTGCCACTAATGCCCTCAACTGCAGGCTACAATAAATGCTGCTATACAAAGGATATGGCCACCTGCAACTGAGAGAGCGCCATGCAAGAGCACGGAGAATTTGTGCAGTGAACATTGCTCAGTAGCATGAAGGGAACATGTCTTTTCCTATTTCACAAAAAGCTGGAGTGGCAAAAGCAGAGGGTCAATACTGCCACAAGTACCACAACTAAACTTCAGCCTTAACAATTCTATACCATAAACATGGCACCTGAAAACGGTGAGCCGTAACTCTCTTGAGGCTTGATGAACAGTTCAAAGGGGACATGAAAGCAATTCGTTTCTCTGCTATCCAGCTTTCTGCAGACTATTTCACAGGCAAATCAGGCAGCAGCTCAATTCCTCCAAGTAGGGATGTGAGTGCTTACATCTACAACCATTCCTCAGTCCAAAGACAGAGATGCTGCTGCTGCTGCTAATTATGCACGGTTTGGGCTGAGAACTCTTTGTGCTAAAGCTCTGAGGGTACAGAAGGAAAGACCAGGAGCAGATGCAGTTCTTTCAGGGGCTGAAACATCACAAAAGGATGCAGAATTTGAAGGTAATACAAAACTGATTCCAAACCAAGATACCTTAGCCATTTAAGGCAACAAGAGATGCTTCTTTAGGCTTTCCCATGCTTTTTTCCCAGTAGATCCAAATGTCTTTAGTGTGATATTCTGAGATACACAGAATTCCCAGGAGATGTGTAATTCCCACCAATTACAGCTACCAGTTGCACTGCAGTTATCACAGAACCTATAAGCAGGCTTTAAAAGAGTAGGTATAAACATGGCTGGCTGAAAAGCCCAAGAGTCTGATTTTAATTCAGATCAGCGATAGTCAGACAGCAACTCAAGGACAGACTTGAACAGCAAAGTGATTTTATCTTGCTGGTAAACTGGTCAGGTGATTTGGTAAGATCACTGTATATGGGACAAACTGCAGCTAGAAAGAATGGAATGGAATGGAATGGAATGGAATGGAATGGAATGGAATGGAATGGAATGCTTCAGGCTGCCCAGGGAGGTTGTGGAGTCCCCTTCTCTGGAGATTTTCCAGACCTGCCTGGCTGCAGTCCTGAGTAATGTGCTCTAGGCATTCCTGCATCAGCAGGGGAGTTGGACTAGACGACCTCTAGAGGTCCCTTCCAACTCTGAAAATTCTGTGATTCCGAGAAAGGAAAAGGAAAAGGGAAAGGGAAAAAGGGGGAAAAAGGGGGAAAAAGGGGGAAAAAGGGGGAAAAAGGGGGAAAAAGGGGAAAAGACAAAAGAAAAAGTCTAGTTCTGGTTGGAAGGGACCTGTAACGATCATCTAGTCCAACTGCCTGACCAATTCAGGGGTGATCAAGCCTTAAAGCATATTATCAAGGGCATCATCCAATGCCTCTTAAACACTGACAGGCTTGGGGCATTGACCACCTCTCTAGAAAGCCTCTTCCAGTGTTTGACCACCCCCTCAATAAAGAAATGCTTCCTAATGTCCAGTCTGAACCCCCCTGCACAGCTCTGAACCATTCCCAAGCGTCCTATCACTGGATACCAGGGATAAGGGCTCAGTAAGGCTCCCTCTCCACTTCCCCTCCTCAGGAAGCTGTAGAGAGCAATGAGGTCGCCCCTCAGCCTCCTTTTCTCCAAACTAGCCAAACCTAATGTCTTTAGCTGCTCTACATAGGACATTCCTTCCAGCCCTGTCACCAGCTTTGTTGCCCTCCTCTGGACGCATTCAGGGACCTTCACATCCTTCTTAAATTGTGGGGCCCAGAATGCACACAGCACTTGAGGTGAGGCCACACTGACGCTGAATACATCAGGATAATCACCTCTTTTGACTGGCTGGCTATGCTGTGTTTGATGCACCCTAGGATGCGGTTTGCCTTCTTGGCTGCCAGGGCACACTGCTGGCTCATATTGAGCCTGCTGTCAACCAGTACCTCCAGATCCCTTTCTGCAGGGCTGCTTTCCAACCACTCCTCTCCCAGTTTATACTTGTGCCCAGCATTACTCCATCCTAGGTGCAAATCCAGCATTTGCTCTTGTTAAATTTCATCCTAGTAATCATTGCCCAGTGCTCAAATCTATCCAGATCCCTGCAAGGCCTCTTGGCCCTCAAGAGGATCAACAGCACCTCCCAGTTTGGTATCACCAGCAAACTTACTAACGGTGCAGTCAAATCCTGCATCCAGATCATTGATAAATATATTGAACAGAAATGGCACTAGAATTGAACCCTGAGGAACACCACTGCTGACCGGTCACCAGCCAGATGTAGACCCATTCACTATAACGCTTTGAGCCCTGCCCTTCAGACAGTTCTTCACCCAGCACACAGTGAACTTGCTCATCCCACAGCTGGACAACTTGTCCAGAAGGATGCTGTGAGGGACAGTATCAAAAGCCTTACTAAAATCCAGAGAAACTACATTCACTGCCTTCTGTTCATCCACTAGGCGGGTGACTTTATCGCAGAAAGATATCAAATCAGTTAGGACTTTCCCTTCGTGAACCCGTGTTGACTGTGCTTGATGATTGCATTGTCCTTTAAATGCCTTTCAATAGCACCCAGTATAACCTTCCTAATTTTTCAAGGTACTGAGGTTAGATTAACAGGTTTGTAGTTTCCTGGTTCTTCCCTCATGCCCTTCTTATAAACTGCAATAACAATTTTAACATGGTTAAGTGAAGTGGTATATAAATAGGGTTGGTGTGGCCTCGCTGAAGCATAGCTGGTAATAACAATCACTCCTCCTTCTCTTTCAGCCTGGAAAAGTTGGTCACTGTTGTGTTTAGAGGATGAGAAAACCTCATCACTATGTTTGCGTTTCAGCATAGCCTATGCTGTTACTCAGCAGAGCTAACTCTCCTCTCCACTCCACACTTAAATTCAGGGCTCAAATTTGCTGTTCTCTTGTTTCTGAGGAAGAGGCAGCTCTCCAGCTAATTGTTCCATCCAGCCACCCATGCAAAACCCCCTAAATGTCAAGGAACTTCACTGAAAAAAAAAGGGGGGGGGGGAGGTCCAGACGCATTAAAAACCTAGCTAAAGAGTCGTGATTAAACAGCAGCTTTAATGATGAGCAAGAATAAATTGTAAAAAGCTGTTTTGCGTTACACATGCACGACCTTTACTAGGACAGCGGGCAGCTATCAACAGGCCAGGGAACTGAAGAAAACAATGCAATTATTTCAATTTTCAGAGGCTGCACAGGAAGCATAAGGTCCTCGTGCCTAAGGAAACTGCTTCACAACAGGAATGCTACAAATTTGCAGAGAAGGCACAGCCTATACATCCACCCTTTCCAGACAGACCTTCTGGCTCACTTACCTGTTTAGGGTCAACAGTGGCAGCCGGGGACTCCAGTTCTATTGTTACAGGACCATCATTCTGGATGTGTACCTGCATGTAGGCACCAAACTTGCCATCTGAAAAGGGAAAGGACAAGTGCTGAGGGCTCTTGGAAGGATAACACATACCAAAATCTTCAACAAAAAAAGAAAAAAAGAATATACAAAAGGACAGCCAACTAACAAACTGCAGAAAGCTACTAAGAAAAACACAGTCTATGTGCATCCAGGTATGTGGTCTGACATTCAGAGACAATAAATATGCAGCTAAGTACAGAAATGTCCACAAAACAAAACAAGTCTACATGTAATCAAGGTGCTCACAGTTCAGGATAGGCAGGATAGTTCTCACAGGCAGGAGATGAAATTTTAAAGGATGTAACAACAGCTAAACCTAGGGATCCAGTCCAGCTAACCAGCTGATGTTTTGAAGAAATCTTACATATAGACAAAAGATAAACAGACCCAAAGCCTACTCTGAAGCACCTGACATTTGAATACTCTAGAGCAGGGGACACTGGGGTGCAGCTCCGTCCCAATCTGCTACAGCAATTTCTATGTTCCTGTTTGCAACCTGGACCATTCTTTGACAAAGTTTGGCAAAAAAAGGCAGAAAAAAAGACAGCATCTACTCTGTCAACCCTGCCTACTTCACAGGAATACACTTCTGAAATCAGAAATGTCTATGTCACTTGTCATCAATGGCATTTATTAGCACACCAGCTGAGGCACAGACCACAGTTTTGGTAAGCATTTGAGAAGTTTCCATGGCAACAGACCCAAGACATTTGTATGCTGTATAGTCTACAAAAGCCATCCCTTTGTATGCTCTCTTCTCACATCTCATTTTTCTTTGAGCAAACTTCCTTGCTCCATTTTTTCAAGTCCAGCTTCCTACTTCTCAAACTCACCCCACCCCTGGCTGAGCCTACTTGACTGTTCACTCCCACGTATTCTCTTCTCCTGTCCCACACACCTGAGTAGCCTTTCTTGACCTTCCTGTAGGGACAGCAACAAGAGAAACGCTAGCATACCGATACAAATGCATGGAAGAGAAAGAGGTGTACTGCAGCAAGAAGACAGCAGTTACCCAAAGACTGGAACAGTCTCACTTACTGGGAGGGCAGGCCTGGAGCCTGCTCAGCAACACAACCAAACGCTTTCAGTACCATCTCGGACAGTGCGCAAGAACATGCTGAAAGCCATAGGCTCAAACTTCAGTGCAGCAACCAGCCACTGGGGATATTTACATGAGACTTTGTATAGCTACACAGCAGCTTTCCGTGGCAACGTGGCATGTCCCTGACTGAACAGAGGTCAAACCAAACTGTTCTGATTCTTCACAAACATGTTACTGGGGGCAAATAGCTCTGGAAGAGTTTTCAGTCTTTCCCTGTCACATCCTGTAAGTGTTAGAAGTCTGGCATTTGCTTAAAAGAAAAAGGAAAAAGCAAAGGCGTGTTCAGGCCCGTCCAACACATATGGGCCGTATCATGATAGATACTGCCCAACTGCTTTTCCAAAGGCTGTATGCCACAAGCTACCCCATGAGCTAGACATACAAGCTCTGGCAAAGCCGAAAACTATAGCACTGCACAAGAGTCTGCTGGCAATGGTGCAGCGGCCAGCGACAAGGTTCCTGGACTGATCACTGAAGAGTCACAGCAACAGAAACACCAAGGGGAAGGGAGCGAGAGCATGTTTCCAGGAAGTATTTCTGTGAAAAGGAACGTGATTTACCGAACAACAGGCTGCACAATTATACCAGCTGCACTCCTCAGACTTTTCTGCCCCACAGAGGAGGTGGCAGAAGAGAACGTGTGTGCAGTGTCCCAGCTCGCTGTCTCTACACAGGCTCCTTTTATCAAATTGACCTTCAATGTTTCATGTGGGCTGAGAAATGTTATGGGTATTGAATGTAGAAAC
Source organism: Burhinus oedicnemus (assembly GCA_008921705.1). Lineage (NCBI taxonomy): Eukaryota > Metazoa > Chordata > Aves > Charadriiformes > Burhinidae > Burhinus > Burhinus oedicnemus. The sequence continues at coordinate 1,739,434 of VFFE01007960.1, forward strand.
CTGACAAAGGCATGGCTGCCACAGCTGCACACCCCCAGGTCCAAACCCGAAGGAGCATGGCCGAGCATGTATTCCCAGTAGGCACACACACACATATATATATATATACACGCAACCAGCTGCAGATACCAACACAGACACGCTCAGCACTCATATGAACACAAATAGCACCTACAGCCTCACCTTGAACCCCTCACTGGCTGATCAGGACGAAGGTCCATTAGTGGGAAATATGTACATATATACAATGCGGACCCCTCCAGCAGCTGGGCTTAGACACTCAGGCTGCCCAATAGCTGGCCATGGATCTTGGCCTCCCCAGGTGCTGCCACCTGTGTACACAAGTCCCTGAGGCCTGCAGCCCCGCTCCAGCTGCTGGTACAGACCCCCTCGCACACATGGACACACACACATCTCCCCCCAGCTCTCTGGCAGTTTGCTGGCTCCCTCCCTGTCTTACCCTTAGAGACCCACACACAGGTCTCTTTCATAGAGACCCCCAGTAGCTGGCCAGGACTCCTCTAGTCCCTCCGGAAGCCGGCTCCTCCTGTGGTCTAATCCTCAGGAACACACACCCAGACCCAGCTCTGGCCACCGTGGCTCCTCACCAGCTCATCTTGCTGGGTATTTGCTCACTCACAGGCACGGGCCTCAAACCCATGGTCCCACTCCGGTTGCTGCACTCAGACCCCCATTCACATACACACACAAAACAGTGGGTCCCTCTCCCAGGAGAATAGTTAGAAATGGACTTTAGTAAGAACACAAGGCAGACTGTGCTGATCAGGTGCCTTTTCTTCCGCACCCAAACATCCCGTGAGTCTTGTGCGACCCTGAAATCCTCTCCTCCTGCATGTGTCCCATATCCCTAGGTAGTGACTCGCCTCAGTCCAAAAGGTGCTCCAGAGAGCCACTCCTGTTGATTCCCCAGGATGGGAATCACACCTGACCCCCCAGGACAGCCCTGGGAGGCGCCCAGACAGGGTTTGCGATTCTCTGAGTCCAGAATTTGGGTTCCCCTCCCTGCCCCTGTGCTCCTTTGTGTGTGTGCAGACCAGTTTTGTGTCACATAACCTAAGGAGAACTATTACAGCAGGGGTAAAAACATCTTCCCATCTGACAGCTCCACTGTAGGGTCAGTACCCTCTGGAGGGAAGGGACAACTGAGGCTGTGGTGGCATCAAAGAATGGCACATCGGAAGTTACTGGCACATCAACAGTTACCGCTTTAACAAGATGCAGCTGACTTGATTGGGTAAATCGAGTAAATACACATACCATGAAGCTATCGGTATTTCAGGAAAGGATGTGTCCTGAATGCTAGCTAACAGTGCAGAAGAAAAAAAGAAGAGAGTTACTAAATAATTACAGAAAATAACAGAAAATTTATGAGACAAAAGTATTACAAAGCAAGGAAAAAAAAAATCAAAAAGACCTGTTCTCATATTATAAATTTGCAGGAGCCTGGAACATGTAAAGGGTCCCACTGAGAAAAGATGCCAGAGCAATCAAAAACCTAGTGATTATAATTTTCCAGCACAGGGAAACCCTTTGCCACCCGTGATAGATGAGGACCTGCAGGGAAAACTCAGGTAGTTTTTCCCTAAACCTGTAGCTTATGGTTTCACTGGTGAATCGCGCAGGCATACATTTTCAGAGATGCCTATAAATGACTCTCAATTGAGAAATAAAAGCTTGACGAATGCTTGCTGCTTTTGCTTAGCTGTATCTGCACATTTGAAGTCTAGCTACCATAACGTGTAAGAGTCTCTTAGAGAACAAATACTGACTACAGTGCAGGAATCTCACAGAGTTGTTTCCTGCACAGAAACAGACAGTTTCAGCACCTGACAAGCACAATAGAACAAGACTCTATACCTTCATGCAGACAATGAGGGAAGGATCTACTGACATGCTTAGAAAGTGGTTATATTGCTTCTTTCCAAAGATCAAGCAGACACTACTTGAGCTGCTGCTCCTAGAAGGGTTTTTGTTACATTTACAGTGTATATGGAAAGAGATGTACCTATATGCTGATCACATAAACCACTCAAAACGAATGCATCTCTCTTTAATAAAATAATAAACAAAAAATACCACCTTAAACTTTATTAGTGGGAGCACAACTTTTCAAATAGCTCTCTACATATCGTACTATCCCTCTGCTGGACTTTACTGACAGAAAAGGACTGCCTTTACACTTCCCATATATGTATGGACCTAAAAAAACCAGTAAACTTCACAGGTCTCTTTTTTCAAAGGCTGATAAAGTGGTCAAATAACACCCCACCCTTACCAGAACACTCAGGCACTCCCTCATGTCACAAGCACTATCTTGGTTTTGGAATCAGAACTACTGTCAAGGGACATTCTTTCTGTAACAGCTCCCTCCTATTCTCCTCATACTTAAACTTCCAGACTTTTGACCCGAGGTCACCCCAAGTCAAGGTGAACCACAGCTCAGAAAGTTCAAGATTTAGAGTTTATGGAAACAGTATTTAAAACAGAAATGTCTGTTAATGCTACCCTCCTCTATAGCCTCTCTCTTCCAAACCTTCTTCTCAAAGACAGGCAGGGTCTCAGCACCTTGCAACCACCATAATATGAAAGACAGCGCGGGTTTCAGTCTCCACAACCTCATTCTCTCAAAGGCTTTAAAAAGCCAACGGAGGGAGAACTTCTTCACACATTCCAAAATCCCTTTATTGGTCTTAATCCAAAGTGTCTTGTGGACCACCACACACCCTCATCTTCAAGGTTTCAAACATACTGCAAAGGTGGTGATGTCAGAAGCAGCTGCCACCCTCCCTTATCACAAACTGGTGTGTCCTGTAGTTTCAGGGACGATGGTCCCTGCACAGTATGTGCTTTCCTCATGGGACGCTTCTGGATTTTTGTGCTGGCAGCTCCCTTATACAACAAAACCAAAGGGTTCTAGTGGTTCATGAGTCCTCATAGCTCTTTTCAAGAAGCGACCTCACTGTAACACAGCTTTTTTCTCTGCAGCTTCAGGGTCTGGTCTTGCCTGAAAGAACAAGGGAAAGCTAAAAGTTTCACAATTTCTTCTTAAATCAATGCCCAATTCCTCCTTAGGAAGTGATGCTTCTTCAGCAGAATCTCCCTCACTGTTGGCTGTCTGCCTCAAAAACATGCTCCTGCCTTCCCTCCCTTGTTCCAGTGTCTACCATTAGTGTCAGTATATGGCAATTCATCTAACCTTTCAGAGAAGGCATTTTTCATTTGTGTGTTATGATTTCCTGAAGCGGTAAGTTGAGAGACAAGCCTGACTCCTCCAAAACAGAATGACATCTGCAGTACCACTGCATTTTGCATTCACCTAAGAGCACACCAGTGGAACACACCACCTCTGCGGCGCTCGGGCAGACAGGCTGCAAAGGAGTTGATTATTCTGCCCTTGAATGCAACTTCTCAAACTCTGATACAGACAAATCCCTCTGCTGCACAGGACTGCAAAGAAACTGAAGACAACATCTCTTCCATCTCTCTGTCCCAAGGGTCCATCTGGATTGATTTTCCTTTTTCAGTCAGAAGGAAAGGAGAGGAAATAATCCACCCTCCCTGGATGTTGCTTGTTACCCCAGTAACTTTGGGTAAATTTATCACTTGACCCTGTACTGTCCCTGGAAGACACTAGCAACTTACCCTTAAATACTATTTCTTTTCCTGCTTTTATACCACAATGCTCTTCAATATAGTAAGTATCTTTCCCCACTTCAAGACTTCTTGACCAATCAAGTCACGTCCTTGCAACATCCTCTGCGATCAAGAGGATCCTACAAGTATAATTGAAGTGACAGATTTATTCTGCCGGACACCAACCTCTTCAAATCCCTTTTCCCTCAGAATCTGGTATGCATGCCTTCCTTGGAGGCAAAGAAGATCTTTATCTGAGCTGAGACAGACAAGCCACATCTGAGATGTAAAGACTTGAAAATGAGATATAATTTATTTTCAGAATATCTTTTTAGACACATCTCAAGCCTCATGACCTACAAACTTCAAACTAGTTTTATTCAGAAGTTACTTCTAAGCTTGCCTACTTGGAAAGTTATTCCTAATTAATCCCATGCGGGTACTCTTGCTCCACATAAGAGCACTTATTCCGAAGTGACAACACTCACAAAGGGACTTAATCAGAGGGAATAATACTGGTTTCAACTTGCACCAAACCTTAATCTGAATTAAACTCCTCCTTGTGGAACAGTCCTCTCATATTTACTCAGATATTGCTATTAAGGGAGTGAGATATTTCACACTCTGCCATGCTAATCCTTACTGCCTCAGAAGACTAAATCCACATTCAAGACAGAGAGCGATGTCCCTGACACACAAGGAGAAGCCTTGGTAGGCCTATTATTTTTATATTAGTTTACACAACAGAGTGCTCAGACCTGCATTCACCAACTCTGCTCCTCAGAGCGGAGTGAGGTGTGAGAATGAATTTCACAAGAAAGCACCGAACCAAGACAAGCAAGGACTTCTGATGCAACCTTTTCTTTCCTAGACATGGGTGTCCATCTGCACTCTTACAACATCTTTGTTAAAACAGGAACCATGGTGCTGAGCTTTCTCCAAGATTATGTTTATCAAATGTCCCCATGCTCTGGGTGTGAAAGAATAGTTTGCGCTTCTCTTTGGGGAACACTTGCTATTCTGAGCTCTTAGCTGGCAAGCTCCAGATAGACCAGATACCAGATGGAGGAGCTGCCTGCCCAGCACCTACAACAGTGGCACACGTAGCAGCACAACTTCCAACAGACAAATTAGTCTATTGAAAAAATACAGGGACTAGAAACACAAGGCTCTTAGGCAATATGGCAAGACATTTATTGATCTGTCTTTGACTCAGCTACACAAATTCCACTTTACATGATTAAATTATTCCTCTAAAATGCATTAAGCAATTTGTAAGATCAAAGGGAGGGGCACCTACAGCAATCCAGAGAATCAGACTCTGGATACGTGTAAGGGAAATACATGAGTACAGACTTTGAAGACAGAAAGTAGAGCCTCATGCTGATACATTAAGCTGATTTTAATAGTCCAGCAGCTCATTCATCAGTGCTCCTTCCCAGGGTCCTTCCATCACCCTTTGTAACACAGTAGCACATAGGACAGCCCCCAGCAAGCCAGGTTTTGATTTCCTTAGGACTTTTTCAGGGCAGAATTCAGTATGTTTGCATGCCACACTAAATCACAGCCCAGGCATTACAATTTCACAGTTATACTTAAACTCAAGCAGTCCTGCTCACATATAGCCTGCCAGTGTGTAAAGGCTCTGTGTTCTAATCCACCTCAGCTCAGGGAGATTGTAAACTCTACCACTGCAACCACAGGACTTAGCCTACTATCCATGAAACCACCAAGCTTCAGAAACTTTGCACGCACAAAAATAAATAGATAAAACAAGCAAACAAACAAAAAAACACAGGCAAAGCAATTGGCACAACAGAAACTTCGATCATAAGAGTCTAACAGACTTGGGTGCAGCACAATGTAGACTGGCACAGCCTAAAAAGAAAGCAAAATTATAAATTAACAGGTGGTTCCAGTGCTGCCAGCAGTTTCAAACGCATGTGTTATCTGACACAATAGCACAGACAGCCACTCTTTGGTTTCTAAATCTATTTTCCAAAAACACAGAAGTTAAGCTCTTTTTGCAGGAAGCATTGGCAAACAAGTGCCAAATTACAGCGGCAGCTATTCATTTCAGGTGTGTAATGGCTGTTCACTGAAAAGAGAAGTTCAAAGAGCTGCTGTCAAAATATAAACTGATTGAAAGTATTTCAGAAACACAGTATTTTCCAAAGCCTCAGAATAAAGAGGTACATATACAGAGATATATCAATTTTTCCACACCTCATTTTAAGTGAAAGAAGAAAGTCCATACTTGCGTTTAGTTTACCAGGACATAAGGGATGTAAGGGTCCAACTTGATCAGATTTTACCAGAGCAAATCTTATTCCTGTTGACTTCCCAGGAAGTTCTGTTACCAGTTTCAGAGGCACAGGAGTAGGTCCTAACTTAGTCATAAGATTCAGAAAAGCACATACTCCAAATTCATTAGAACAGAAGTTATGTTATGGACCAAAAGGGATGCAGGGAAGGGGTATCAGAAACGCATTCCTTATGATCATCAGATATTGATTGGAAGAACATATCAAGCTACTGGAAAGCTGACACAAGACGGACATTTTATGTGTGCATTTCACTGTGCCTCCTTGGAAAGCACTGAGATAATTACCTTTGTCTACAGTCAACATGGAGATTAGCCTCTAAATCTTTCCCCAGCTACCAGTTTTCTGTCATTTTCTCCTTTTTTTCCTCACAAGGAAAGTAAGGCTGACCATTATCTACTAATAGCACCTATTTAAAAAACAGTCTTTTCTAGACACTTGTCTTCTGGGCAAGTGTATCAAAAAAATCAATTCTAAATATGAAAATGGCAAGAAAGCGAACAGAAAAGCAAAAAGAAAAGATTAAGGATGGACAGAGCACAAATGCAAAGGGAAGCCAGGCATTTTCTGATAGAGAGAAAACTTTGCATACATGCCACAGAGTTGACAAAAGGTAGTCTAAATCAAATGCTTTTCTCAAGTAGCACATTGCAGCTCCCACTATCATCGTTACCATTTAACAGAATGTAAAACTAAAGTGACAGATGGAGCTACGCTGTCCATCACTCACTGGCGACACCTTCGAGCCTGACGAAGCACATATGCCTCAGAAAAAATGCTCCTCCTGGATTAATCTAGCTACACAGCACAAAACATCCAGACTTTGAAGGAGCCTAACCCCAGACCTTGTTCTCGTGGCTGCAGAATCTCTAGGTTACGTTGTCAGAGTCATTGCTCACATTGCACGGCCAATAACAATATAAGAATACCTACATGTCAGACTCTTCCAGAAGAACGCCAGGAAATGGCTTAGCTAGAGAAAGACAGGACTGATCACCCTGCTGGGCTGCTAGTAAAAATACTGTAACATCCCCTCATCTACTGCCACGTAAAGATAGCTCCTTTGCAACACAGACAAAATCGCGGAATAAAAGAAGTAACAATCAGGGAAGAGCACATACAAACAAGGTCCACTGGTCACATCAAGGATCTTACTGACCTTTTGCCCTTACCTTTAATAAGCTCTGGTTTGTAGGCTTTTCTTAGCTGCTCTAGGAAGTTGTTATAAAAACACTCCGCCTGCTCTGTGGGCATTGCCATGTGGTAGTCGGGCTTGTTTCCTTTCAGGATGCACTGGAGAGTAAATTGGCTCACACACAACACTTCATACTGTTTATCCATCACACTTTTGGACCAGTGCTTCCCACTTTCATCTTCAAATACTCGCAAGTTCAAGATCTTTCGAACCCTAGGAGGAGAAAAAGATAATTCCTAAATTATCCCATGCAGGATCAACAGCAACAAGTTAATGCCTACCACACAGGATGAGATAAACGGGAAGGCAGATGAATATTCATTCTGCCTCCACATAACAAGATATCCCTTTGTCCTTCCTTCCTAAACCACAGGAATCTTGTCACATTAGGCAGAGCCGTAACCAAGAAAGCCCTTACACCTAACATTGTCAGACCATTAACTAACATCATCATTTTACAGAGCATGAGATCAGGACAGAATAATTGCAAGTTACAGGGTGACATAAAGATGGCATAGGAAGTAAGAAAGCTTACCCTTTACTATCTGATTTTATGTGTCACAACATTATTTAACATGTGAATAGCTTTGGGAATTTTAATCCTCCCACCGCACTGGGAAACCACGCTCAGTATGAAATGAGATCATCCTAAACTATGGTTGTTTCCAAACATGATTCACATATATTCCTCCAGCTTTGTCACTTCCTAGCACTCTTTCCAAACCCAGCCCCGCAAGCCACACAAGGACAGCACTTTTTAATCAATATCATAGAATCACAGAATGACAGAATGGTTTGGATTAGAAGGGACCTCCAAAGATCATCTAGTCCAACCCCCCTGCAATGAGCAGGGACATCTTCAACTAGGTCAGGTTGCTCAGAGCCCCGTCCAACCTGATCTTGAATGTTTCCAGGGATGGTGCATCGACCGCCTCTCCGGGCAACCTGTTCCACTGCTTCACCACGCTCATCATAAAAAATTTCTTCCTTATATCTAGTCTAAATCTACCCTCTTCTAGTTGAAAAACATTACCCTTGTCCTGTCGCAACAGGCCCTAATAAAAAGTCTGTCCCCATCTTTCTTATAAGCCCCCTTTAAGCATTGAAAGGCCCCAGTAAGGTCTCCCCAGAGCCTTCTCTTGTCCAGGCTGAACAACCCCAACTCCCTCAGCCTGTCTTCAAAAAGGAGAGGTGTTCCATCCCTCTGATCATTTTTGTGGCCCTCCTCTGGACCCGCTCCAACAGGTCCATGTCTTTCCTGTGCCGAGTACCCCAGAGCTGGACGCAGCACTCCACGTGGGGTCTCACCAGAGTGGAGTAGAGGAGCGGAATCAAGTCCCTCGACCTGCTGGCCACAGATGAGAGCAGGAAGGCAGGGAACAGCGCAGAACTGCAGGTAGCAGCAAAGTGGTGACTGGGACTTGTTTGTATTTCTATTAAGGCTGATTTTTGGATCTGGGGGGCAGAACTGACTGGTTTGGATACTCAGAGAGGACAAGGAGACTTTCACAAAAGGATTCTGAAGAGCAGCAGGCAGACTTCCAACCCAGTCTATGGCTGGACTTTGATTGATAACAAGACTGCATGCATGCCACCCTCCTGTCTTTGGTTTCTTCTTTTAGCTTCTACCAATCTGCAGTATCTATAAACAAGAGAGCATACTGAGTGCAAAGTATTTCAGTTGTAGCCATCAGCCAGACATTTTACGCTGCATCAGAGGTGAGGCAGTTAGTATAAAATAAAGCTGAAACTTCATTATAGTCATAGATGAGAATCATAGTTTGGGTTGGAAGGGACCTTTAAAGGTCATCTAGTTCAACCCTCCTGAGGTACAGTCACAAAAACCATTCTTGCCAAAGACAAATGGAATTGACTCCTGAATTAAGTGGATGGTTAAAACCCTTGGAAGGCCCCAGCGTACAGGCTTAAATCATCGTCACTGCTGTGTTTTATCAATAAAGATGTTTGTTGCTTCATTTACAGGATTACTAAAGTCTCCTTTAATAGGACCTGAAGAGCCTGGTTAAGCTGATTTCTTTCATTCCTTTTTTTTCAGATGCTGGCTTCCTGCCTTTCCTGCGTCAGTCATCCAAACAACCTGGTGTTGAGAGCACAGTCGCTACGGATCGCCTGCCTGCAATATTCAAAAACATCCCTCACATTCACCAAGGTAGGAATGAGAAACAGCAATAGAGGAAATGTTACACACTGAGGAGGCAAACGGTAAGGCAAGCCAATGGAGCACATCATAACAAAAACACCTTCAGCTTTGCTGCAATTCTCTAGAAGTTTCACATGTTTCTGAGATCGTTGGTGAGCTTTAGTTCACATACCCCACACTCTACTTTCTCTTGCACATCTGCTAAGGGTTGTTTTCACCCTCACTCATATTCTTCTCTCTTCACTGCTTGAGCCTTTCGTCTTTTTGACATCAGCTAGCTCTATTACCTGTACCTTCTTTGCCTTCATAAGAACTGAGGTCATCCCTAGAACAATGAACAGACCGGAGGAGACGGAAGCAGCCCCTGGAGAATTCTTTCTTGCATGTGTTTGCCGGCTGAATCACGTTATTTTGTGGCCATGGAACAGATGGCCAGAGCCAGCCCTCCAGGCTGACAAAATTCATTCACTTTTACAGAAAAGTAACTTGACGAGACCACGGGCCTTTTAGAAGAACAAAACTTCTCATACGCAAGATAAAATGAGAGTTTGAGGTTTCTGATACACCCCATCCTTGAAGGATGTCCTTTGGGGTAAATTCATACAGTAAAAAGGACAGACATTTAAAAACGGGAGATCAGAAAAACCCAACATGTTGATTCTTCCTTTTTGAGTCTGTTCTTGATAAAAAACACAGACAGGGAATGGAAACAGGTTTTTCTCAATGGAACCTAAAAAGAAAACTCTAACTAAAAAACCTGTATTCAAGGTAAAATCTGAAGAGGAACTAACAGGCACACCTGAGTTTCCCAACAGGAGCGTTCCATTTGTTTGGCTACTGCACAGGAAACACACAAATAACAGAGTACAAGGCCAAAGGAAATATGTGACTTACATGTGCTCCAGCTCTCTTTGCGTGTCTTCCAAAGAAATGCCCAGCAGCACACAGAGGCCTCGTCCTATTGAACTTATTTGTTCACCACCCACTGCGGAAGGGGGGAAAAAAGAAAAGTAAGGCTAAACGCACTGTCTCGTTTTATGACACAAGTAAGTACTGACTTCACCTGGCAACCATACAACCACCAAAGAAAACATCATTCTGAACGCCTCTTCTCTGTCTTAAGTTTATTAAAGTAAAGATCACATAGAAGCCCTCTTTCAAAAGTCTTTCCAATGTTGTGACTTATTTGTTAGGGACTAGCTCAAGATGCTTACTCCAGCATTTAAAAACAATGTATAAAGATTTTTTTTACTACAGTTGTATCAGTAGTGCTAACCAGAGAGCTGGCAGAACTCTCGCAAATCCTTGTAAAAATTATCCACCTGGCTGATATCAATAAGTGTACTCAATTTCTTCACTCCACCGCTCCCTGCATACTTTGCATTAGTTGTGAAAAGGTGATTTCTACTTGATATAGTCCTCATGGATTTTTTGAAACAAGACTTTTAACAACCTGCAAATTCTACCCTCCTAGTTGGGAACACAGTCTCTTCAATGACATTTACAATAAAACACAAACTATCGCAGATCCATTGTGTTTTCCTAAGAAATGTTTTAAATTATGTTAATTTAAATTATCTTAACATGGTTGAGCCTGAGAAGACTGTAGTAAGGTTTAAATGAGGTCTTAAAACTGAGATAAGCATCAGTTCCCCAGCTGTTAAAACTATACCCAGGCTCATGCAACTGGGAAAAAAAGCCCCAAACATCCTGTAAAACAAAAGGAGAGCAGGCCCTCCAGCAAAAGCTGAAGGCTTGTGTCTGCGTATCAGTGGCCAGATCTGGACTATTCCCAATGGGCAGAAACAAATCAGGGGGTAAACTCCTCCCAAAAACTCTTTTTTTCCATCCGATCTGGGTTATGAGCCCTCCAGCTCAGAAATCCATCCTTCTGCTAAGCACAGCACTATCTCCCTCACAGAGGAGTATCTCAAACTCTTTAACAGCCAGAAACAACAGTTTAAATTGTACCCAGAAATGTGGCAATGTCAGCCACAATCCCGGTGCTGACGGGGTCTGACCACTATTGTACCCGCAGTACCAGCTGTGCACCAAAGCTGTGCTCCTTACTGATTCACAGGCATGCTCTTTCAATGCTTACTGACCATCCACACACAAGCAGAAGGCATTTATTTAACGTGCAGGCTACCCTGCTGCACACCGCCTGCCCCTGGGCCTCAGCGCAGGCAAGCTTACTGTCCCACACGCAAACCTCTTGTCGATTTTATGCATCTGGAACACAGAAGGTGCAACCAGTGCAAAAGCAGGGACATACCATCAGGACACACCATTCCTGCTGGCAGCTAAGCAAGCACCAGGGCTACGACTGGCCGCCTCAACCCGTGCAAGCAATGCACGGTGGCGACTGGGACAGCACTGCCAACACACGCAAGCAACCCAAAAAGGTGGGTCAGGCTGCACTGCCAACACGCTTGCAATGCAAGGAGGCGACTGCGACAGTAGGGCTGATGTGTGCAAGCCATCGGAGAAAGCAACTGGGATGGCACTGCAAACACACACAAGCAATGCAGGGAGATGACTGCCATTGTAGTGGCAGCACGTGGAAGCCATGCAAGGAGGCAATTGCACCTATACTGCCCACGCACACAAGCAACGCAAGGAGGCAGCTCTGATTATAATGCCGACGCGTTCAAGCCATGGGATGTGATCGCAACTGCACGGCTGACACACAAGTGATGCAAAGATGGAACTGTGACCGTAGTGCCAGCACGTGCGAGCCACGCGAGGAGGTAACTGGGATGGCTCCATTGACACACACAAGCAATGGGCAACAGCAATCGGGACAGCCCTGCCAACACAAGCAAGCAACGCAAGGAGATTACTGTGATTGTAGTGCCAATGCACGCAAGCCATGCAAGGAGGCAACTCTCATTACAGAGACAACACATGCAAACCGTGGGCAAAGGCAACTGGGATGGCACTGCCACACACACAAGCAATACAAGGAGATGACCGTGAGTGTAGTGCCGACACATGCAAGCAATGCAAGGAGGTGACTGCAACTGCAGTGCCAGCACAGGACAGCAATGCAAGGAAGCAACCCTGATTATAGCGCCAACACATGCGAACTACGCCCCGGCAACTGGGATGGCACCGCTGACACATGGAAGCAATGCAGGGAGGCAACTCTTATTTAGACCCCTGCACATGCAAACCATAGGAGAAGGTGATCACAACCGCACTGCCAACACGTGCAAGCAATGCAAGATGACTGCAATTGTAGTGGCAGCACGTGCAAGCCACGGGAGAAGGCAATTGGGGCGGCACTGCAAACACGTGCAAAACAACGCACGGCCGTAATCGGTACAGCCCTACCAACACAGGCAAGCAATGCAAGATGATTGCGACTGTAGCGTGAATGCATGCACGCCACTGAAGGAGGCGACTGCAAGCGGCTTGCCAGCCCATGCAATCAATGCAAGGAGGCGACTCTCATTATAGACAACACATGCAAGTCACGGGTAACGGCAGATGGGACGGCACCGCTGAAACACAAAAGCAACGCAAGAAGGCAAGTCTGATTATAGTGCCCGGTACATATAAGCCATAGGATACGGTGATCGCGACTGCACTGCCAACACACACAGCCAGTGCACGGCTGTAATCAGGCCAGCCCCGCCAACACAAGCAAGCCATGCAAGGAGAGGACTACAACCCGTGCAAGCCAGGCAAGCTGGTGACCGCAACTGCCCTGCCAAACCCTTGCAACGCCTGCAAGCCGTGCAAGGAGGCAACTCCCGATTACAGAGAGACAACCCACGGGCAGAAGCGCCTGGGACGGCACCACCGCCCCCCACAAGCCACGCAAGGAGGTGACTGGGCCAGCACTGCCGCCACACGCCGGCAACATAAGCGAAGCAAACCGGCCCACGCCAAAGGAGGGGGACGGCGCTGCCCACACAGAGACGACGCGAGGAGGGGTTGGCGCTGAGGGGAAGGCGCTGAGGGGCCGCTGGAGGCCGCGGCGGCGAAGGGAGGCCCGGCCGGGGGAAGGGGGAGG
>VFFE01007960.1:1752808-1788456 GCA_008921705.1 Burhinus oedicnemus
CCCTTCCCCCGGCCCCGGTAGCCTTCCCGGTGGCGACACACTGACCTGTGACACTGGCCTGGGCCACCCTCTGGACGATGGCCTTCATGGTGGCGCGGCCGCGCAGCGCAGGCCCGGCGCCGCTGTGTGTGGCGGGGAGAAAGGCGGCGGCGCTAGGCAACGGCGGCCGCTCCCTGCCCGCCCGCCCCGCTCACAGCGCCCCCTGGCGGCTGGGAGGTGCTGGCGCAGCCTCCCCCGTGAGAGGCGCTCTAGGGGGGTCGGAGGGGCTTCCCCTATAGGAGGCTTCTATAGAAAAGGGAGGTGTGCGGAGGGGCAGGCGAGGTGTCTATAGGTGCTTTGCGCGCGGAGGGGCTCCCTTCCTCTGGAGGGAGTTGGTGTCTATAGGGTCTTGAGGGGGGGGGGGTGCCTACAGAAAGGAGCAAATGCAGATAACCCGAGTGGCGTCCTCTATAGGAATGGCTATAGGGGCACACGGGGAGTGTGTGCCCACAGGAATTAGTGGCTGGGAGGAGCCTTCTGGAAAAGGAGGTGGTGGCCGTAGGGACCCGAGGAGACCATATAGAAAGGTGGGTCTGTAGGTGCATGAGCTGGGGCTCGTGTGGCGTACAAGCCCCTACAGAAGCTGGGGTGCGTGGGCAGAGGGGCTGGAGGCAGCTTCCTATACAGCAAGGTGATGTCTGCAGGGACTGTGGGGAGACCTTATAGAGACGTATGGCAGGGATGGCGACCTCCTAGAAAAGGCCATAGGGTGCACGGGCAGCCCTTATAGAAGCAGCCGTCAGCAGGGGGAAGCCCCTACAGAAAGGAAGGTCGGCTCATGCAGGGTCTGGGGTCAGCTTGCTCTGAAGGGAGGCAGTGTCTATAGGGACTGGGGGAAGCCCCTGTAGAAAGTAGGGGCCGGGGGTAGCCTTCTAGAAGTGGAAGTGGTGGCTGCAGGGAGCCCCTATAGCAATGAGGCTCAGCAGTGAGAGAAGCTGGGGGAAACACCTATAGAAAACAGTCACCAGGAGCAGCTAATTGAAAGGCGGTGGTGTCCATAAGGACTAGGGAAAAGCCGATAGATTGAAAGTTAGTTGCAGCCACAGCAGCTGGGGGGGCAGTACCCCACAAGGCAAGGTAGCATGTGTAAGGACCAGGGAAACCCCTGTAGGAAGGAGGGCCTGGGGGAGGGCTGGGAGCTGAAAACTTAGCAAGTTTTCAGGTTACAGTAGTATTTCTGCACTTGTAATTCAACTCTTGTAAGCTTTTATTTGAAGGACAATTAACAACTCCCGTACCCCAAAGATTAAACTACATTCCTTCCCGTTTACTCATCGTTCCTAAAGTAGCCGTTTCAGAGCTGATCAGTTGAGGATCCATTCAAGGTACGTCCTGGATCAGCCGGGTACGTTGTGCTCACCGGCTGGGAAATCAACATCACAATAAAGCTGCAACAGCCACCTGGTCAGACCGCTGGACACAGGACACCAGGCAGCACGCAGATTCATTAACATCTCACAACATGCCTAGTTCAACCCAGTTTGTGTTTTGAAATCTGAATACACGTGCAAAGAATAGCAGTGATCCAAGCAGACGAGAAGGTTTGCAAGTTCTGCGAAGTTATGTCAGAGATGGAGCTGTCGTTTCAGCAATGCAAGAGAAAGTTTTCCACCGACGGTCTGGTGCCAGGCGCCAGGATGACTTCCTCAGGGAATCCAGCTCCAACACAAAGTTCTGAGCTTCCAGACCACTCAATTTTCAGAAGGAGGGCCATCATTAGAATCAAAGAATGATGTCACACGCCTGAGCAGTCGAGTAATAGGAGGCTGAACATCGTTGTATCTTACTACTGTTGTCACTTGGAATCCTAAAGCTGTTTCTCTAGTGAATACTTCCGTGCGGGGTGTTTGGTTTGCCTGAGGATCACTTTCATTCTCTAAGGAATAGGGGGAGAAAAAAAAAGAGCATAGCAATGGAAAGGTTTTATCCCTTCATCATGGCAAAACAGTGGTCACAAAGGCATTCAGTCTTCTTTTTGCTTTTTCTTAACTTCTGAGAAATAGATAGCAAAGATCTGGTGACTGTGTAGACAGAGAAAGTGGTTTACTAGGGTAAGTTAGATTGCCACACTGGTACTGGACTAGTATCAGTACTACAGGAGCAGCAGTAACAACCGGCTTCCAAGTCATCCACGTTACAGCTAGCTCCACGTTACTACACCTTAATAAGCAGCAGGCTGCTGAGGGAGGGGAGGGGAGGGGAGAGGAGGGGAGACTATTTCAGTTGGAAGGGACTACAATAGTCATCTAGTCCAACCACCTGACCAATTCAGGGGTGACCAAAAGTTAAAGCATATTATTAAGGGCATTGCCTCTTAAACACTGACAGGCTTGGGGCATCAACCACCTCTCTAGGAAGCATGTTCCAGCGTTTGACCACCCTCTCAGGAAAGAAATGCTTCCTAATGTCCAGTCTGAACCTCCCCTGGCGCAGCTTTGAACGTTCCCACAACGCAAATAAAAGCAACAAGTTGCAAAGGGTCTAGACCCTGTTCTTGTCACCAGAGATAAAGCACATGCTTTCCCCATCAACACGGGATTTATCTGCCTTCAGGATGAACCTCCTGGGGATGCCCGGAGGCGCTGGGCGCACACCGAGCCAGCAGCAGCCCGCCTCGGGTGCCCTGCCGGGCCCCGACAGCTCACCCGTCCCGTGCAGAGCCCTCGCACCCCGCAGCCGCACAGCTCCAGGAGCCTCGACAGGCAGGCAGGCTGCTAGGGCAGTTCAGCGCAGGCAGCAGCCGACCCTGCCTTCCTTGGCCGAGGGAAGAACCGGAACCGGGACCGGGGGGACCCCACCGCCGACAGCGCTGCTCCCCCGGGCCCGGGAGGGCGCCCAAGCCCCGCCCACAGCCAGGCCCCGCCCCTCAGCCGAGCCTCCCTTAGCCAAGCCCCGCCCCCTCGGCCTAGCTCCCTCAGCCAAGCCCCGCCCCCTCGGCCAGGCCCGCCCTCAGCCCCGTCGCGCTCCCGCCGCCGCCACCACGCCCCGCCGAGGTGACCCCAGGCGGCGTCCCCGGACTCGGGGCCGCTGTAGCCCGTACCGGGCCCGCCGCCGCTCTCGGCGCCGCCGCCGCCGGAGTTGTAGTGGAGCATAGCCCCCAGCATGGTCCAGCCGCCCAACGAGTACAGCAGGGCCGCCCGCGCGTTCCACAGCGCCGCCCGCATCGTCCCCCAGCAACGCCCGCGCTCATTGGTCGGGCCCCGCCGCCAATCAGGAGGGGCAGAACGCCGGTGCGCGCATGCGCCCTGGCTGCGGGGCGGGAGCAAGCGGAAGGGGAAGGCGGGGGTCTGCGGCCGCCATTACAGAAACGCTGGGCTCCCCCTAGAAGGCCCAGCGCCTGGGTGCGGTGCGAGGATCGCGGCAGGAAGAGGGGCGAGCGGGTGGCACGGCAGCGGCTGAGAACCGAGCTTGGGCGGGAGCTCCGCGACTGAGGCGGTGGAGGGGGTGTGAGGCGATTCACCCCGGCCCTGGGCGCCCACGGGGACGTCGTCTTACTCGGGTGCATCGCCGGTTTTCAAGCCTGGTAATGCTGTGCTGAAGTGGGAGACGGGAGGGGCTGGCCTTCGGCCCTGCGTCACGGTGACGCAGAGGTAACGCTTTGGCACAGGTTGTGCGTCTCGCCCCCTCCCTGCCCCCGTCAAAGCGTTCGCCGCCATGTAACGCTTGTTGTGCAGTACCTTACTTTTAGGAGCTCCTCTAAATTATTTTCAATAGCATATACGCACCCCAGGGTTACGTTTTCAAACATGAAAAGGAGGTAGGACCGGTCTGTTGCTCATACGGCCTAACTGGGGAGAGTGCTAAATAGCAATGCTCATATCCAGTTTTATTTTTCATTAATACAGTCCCTGGTTGCTAAAAAGACACCTTTTAAGAACACACAACATTAAAAATTAAGCTAAAGACTATTAAAATCTATATTGGCTAAAACTCCTTTAGCTCCAATTACAATGTATGAAAAATGTAGAGTAAACAGAATACAGACAAAAGGGAGTAGAAATAAATTAATATCTAGACGGGCCAAGTACAAAACTCTCCCGGAATATTTATTTCATTTCATACTTAAAAACCTTAATCTAAAAGAGAGAGGAGGAAACGTAAATAAATGCTCTGCTTCTGTCAACATGATCTATGTAACTCTTGTTCCTGCTTCTCAGTTAGATGAAAGTCACGATGCACTTGAAACTGCCAGCTTTTTTAGGTGGTCCATGAATACCTGGAGACTAACATCATCTGTCAAGATTGGAGCTCCCGATTCCTGCATAAAAATAAAGAAACAGTGAGCCTAAAATAGTGTTGTTAACACTGGGGACTAACTGAAAGCAAATCAGATGTCACCACTCTGAACTAATTGCCTGATGAATCAACCACCTTTTTTCCTGCAAAGGACAGGTATCTAGTGGAAAGATGCTACTCTTTGCACTAGAGGATAGTGTCGATGCTGTTGCCAACCTGAACTACTGGAAAAAAGCCTCTCTTTTCTAAAGCGTTAGGAATTTTGCTGCCCAAAGCTCTACACAAACAATGTAAAGAAAGAAGATATAAAAGTCTAATATTCTCAGATAAATTAGATCTTTATGTATCCATATGCTAGTTACTTTTTCCAGAATACTACATACACTGTGACCTAAGGGGTTTATATCATATTTGTAGGGAAGGTTGAAGATAAATGTCTACATCAGGTCATCTGAAACCTCCAAGAGCATATTCTACATCAAATCAGCTGCTTCCTTCAGTAGCAGCCACCAGAGAAAACTCTCCTGCTCTGCCTGTGCCCCACATGCAGCTGTGATACAGGAAGGGAGATCGAAAGGGCAAAGCACTCCTTGTGGAGATCACTCATCTCCTGCCATCAAGCTGCTGAGGTGCTGAGGTGTTCTGGCAGCACCTCTATTTGGACAGCCATTCCTTGGATCCATTGAGAAAAAGCCCCAAAATCAACTGGATTTTGCTGAAAATTTGGGGGGGAATTCAGTACAAGAACAGGAACACAAGTTTAGTCATCCAGGCTTGAAAACCGTATTCTTACCATCTTGTCTTCTAGCACTCCCCACCAGTACTATTTATCTTATCAACAACCATGGAGTTGAATAAGCAGGTTGAATAAAAATCTAACCTGCCTGAGCTTTAGAAACAAATCTAATAAATCAGTTCTGTCTTTTAAAATGCTACAATTTTTGCAGTGTCGGCTAGTAATTCCATCATCACATCCTTTCGTACACAGAAATAACCTTGTCTCCTTGCACCGTAAAGCACTGTAAGATTTTCATATCCAGTCGCACGTGTCTGCAAAAAGCTCTTAGGTAAGAAACGGGACAAATGTAACCTGCTCACAGTTTGTGGCCATGTGGTGAAGAAGGATAGCTACTAGACAAATACGTAAATGTACATTTTACAGTATTCCCAAACACGAGCAGCTCTTCATTGCTTACCTGTCCCCACGCATAGAGGTTATTGTGAGTCTGAGAAGGGTTCACTTTAGACAAGAGGAACCGGGCCTATTAAGACAAAACATTAGAGAAGTAGTTAGTAAAATGGCAGACTTGTCAGCTTAAGACTTATTACTGCCTTAGATACATGACTAGTGATGTTCCTCTGCTTTTGCAAGCAAGGTACTAATTTAACTTAAACAGGTTTCAAGTCCAGAAACAGCCCTGCTCCACAGACAACTTGTCTCCAAGGGGCACAGAGTGCTCTGCTACAGCAAGCGGCGCTCGCCTGGCAGGGCAGCTCTGGTTCCATGCGACACACGCATGTCGCCAGCACTGTCCCTCACCTGCCCCCATCCACCCTTTGGAAAAGAGGACAGTGAAGCACCAGCATAACACGGTCACATCAGAAATTAATACCAAATCTTTGTTTAGGAGCATCCATTCCAGTCTCTTCACTGCTACAAACACGCCAGACACAGACAAGCACAGCACAACTGCAATTCCAGGAAGAGCAAAACCAGGAACTATTTTATATCCTCATTCACCATCCCAGAATAAAGGAACAGATGGTCAATCATTCAGTGTAACTTACTGTCCTAGCAAGCTAATTGTACTCCCTGTCTTGGGTAAGTTTAGATACATAGCCAAGTAATTTCTTTCCCACCTCTTTGGGAAATTAAAAGATAATTAAGCTGGCTTTTTCAGGTGGGGTTTTCCCCCCCCCCCCCATCCTCAGATTTCAAGAGCATATCCAGTGAGTGACTGACTTATTAAAAGACAATGTTGTAGTAAGAGCTCATGAGAAAATATGCAAGCTCTATACTTTGAAGAGCTAAATTACCACTGCATTTAACTTACAGAACCATCCTTTTAGTAAAGCAGAAAAAGTCAGGTATTTGGTCTATTCAATAACAGAAAGAATTCCTCGATAAACCTCCTTACCTGACTGCCCCCATGTTCAGTGTGGATGTAACGTGGCATTGGGAATCTAGTCTGCAAGATTTCCTGGGCATCATCCAGTGGGGCTTGCAGTAGGTGCTTGAAGTTTTCATATTCAGGCATGTCTTGGTAACCAGCTTTCTGCCACTGTGCGATAGTCTATTGACGAGAGAGGGAGGAAATGAAAAAATAGTAGAGATGTCTGCAAGCCTCCCCTTTTTAACCTGCATGTCTTAAGGCAGCAGAATGTTACACGTACTTCTGCTTACAGAGCACAGGGCAAATGCACGCGTTCACTACTCTGGCAATAACATTATTTAGTTTCTGTCCCTGAATTTAAGAACAGGCACTCAACACAAAAGCTGGTAGCAGTTTGTGCAGGGCAAGAGCAATTCGTTGAAAGTGATCTTCAAGCCTTTATGTTTCAGCCTGCGCCAACATAGAAACACAAAGCATTTATAAATCGCTGACATTTATAATCTGTCTTGGTCTTACATGAAGCAGCCATTGCCTCACAGTATTTCCAAGGCACCTAACAATATGTACCTAACAATTGCTCTGTACGTGCACAGATCACACACTTAGCTCTTCCTTTGTCTAAATTTTACCCGGTTGCTGAGTGTCTTCCTCTGCAACAGTAGGTAGAAACTGTTTAAGGTAACTCTGGAAGATTTATTTCATTGTTGACCCAAGTGTTCAACTCCTGTCCACGTCAATCAGGTATCCCTGCTCACTTCTCAAAGAGAACAAATCCTATATGGAATGAAGTCAGGAGCTAATAATGGAGCCGTGGCAAACTATCATGTCAAACTTTGAGCATTCTAACAGCAGTCGTTAAATGAAGTAGCTTAGTTCAAAAACAAAGGGAACAGTTAAATGCATCCCAATCAGTTTTCACTAATAGGAATGTTTGACCATAAACCAAGATGGATTTATTTAAGCTACTCCAGTCTGATGCCATGTTTAGGTAGAAGAAACTCTATGAGGGCCACTCCCCAAGCAGGACTATAAAGGATACGAGGGGGGAAAAAGACATCAAAGAACGGGAAGATTTCCAGAGAAAAAAGTGGAAAGCCAGCTTCCTCTTCATCCCTTACCCCATAACTACTTTAGGGTGCGAGACAGTTCCATTCTGCAGCTATAGTAGCATACCAGTCTCTTACAAAACCTGACAGGACTGAAATACAGATCTACAGGTCAGCATACTGAAGAGGCACTGGAAAGCCAAGGCTTTGCATATTGGTGTAAATCTGGATGTTCAGAAGCGGCCAGTACCTGAAGCAGCCAGAGTGACCTCAGTCACAATGGAAGGAATATAGGTGCAACTGTCAAAAATGTCCAATATTTAAAAGCAAAAACTGGAAAAATTCATAACTGATTTCTTTAAAAGCAGCAGTATTTAACTATCAAAACCCAGCAACCAAGTACGTCGCATATCTGAAAATCAAACTGCAGCTCTCTGTCCTGCTTAGTTTCACGTTTCTCTGTCATTTTCCAGGCATAGTAAGGGACCATCTTCCTTACCAAGCTAACGTGACAGCTATTCCTGAGTGTAGAACACAACCTTAGTGACTCCAGTAGGATTTTTTTTGATACCTGGGACAGTGGGGAAATTGTATTAAAACTGGTAGCATGTATATGATGTCATTATGCTAGTGTGGGCTCTGCCAGCAGCTCTTTTTATGGTAACAGTGACACTGTCTGCATGCATGGCAGAAGGGAGGGGGTGCAAACAGAGAAAGAGAACGTATTTCACTGTACCTCACCAAGGTAGATAACTATCTGGAAGAAAGTATCCATCAGTAGGATTCTGTCAGGAAGAATACTGCTGCTGTCCAAAAGCACTGGCTGGAGAAAATAAAGAAGAAAGTCAGGCGCCACTAAGCTCTCAGAACTGTACTAACCTTCATGGTTGGCCGAACAGCTTGCTCAGCCCTGCCCGTATAGACGCGACTCCACCAACAGCTGCTCAATCCATGTGAACGCCTTGCAGAGCGTGGTCAGCCTCCTGCAGCATTACTGAACAGAGCAGCAGATTATCAGCTGCTGTAGGAAGCACAGGATGCGAGAGAGCAATTTCTATGGCTATCCAAGTTTAATTTTAAATGATCTTGAACAAAAGTATCTCAAGAATAATAAGGAATAATATGTGAACTTGAGCAAATGCTGCCAAGAAGGTTTCAAACTGTCACTCCAGCAGCTCCTCCGTTTCTTTTCTGCCAGAGACAGCTTCCTTTCAAGGAAGCTGCCAGTATAAGGAAATCTGTGTCTGTCCATTGAATACTTGCACATAGTTAAACACTGCTACATAAACACCTGAAAACAAGCAGCTGGTGAGAGCTTATGACCTGGAAGGGCTGAGGCTTGCTGACTTATGCAGTGGAGACAGCAGCCTCTGGCAGAGAAGCGTAAGTGATACTGACAGCCGCAATATTCACCAGATGTTGGGGGGCAGGGGCTGTGGCTTGGCGGGGGGGAAAGTGGGGAGGTTGTTTTGGGGGGAATTTTTTGGTGTTTTTGTCTTTTTTAATCAAAGCTGTAAGCTTACTGAAAACACAATTCGTCTTTTACATTGCCCCATCTCATCCTTTAATAAATACCTTTATTAAAAAAAAAAAATATATAGGGGCTTTTTTTGCTGAAATAGTGTTACTCTAACTGAATACTCATTATTTTGGATTGATCCACCTCTTCCTGTTGAATAGGGGACTCACCTCAGGAGGTCCATGGAAAGAATAAGCATAAAGGATGGGCTGGATCATAATGAGAGACTGGGTCAGATCTTGCCTAGCAAAATGATGACGGTAATAAGAAGATTCATCTGGACTGTTATTGAAGACCTGCAGGAATGGGGAGCGTCGCAGATGGAACATGAACTGCAGCAGAAAGATGAGTGAGAAGAGAAATGTCAGCACGTTGCCAAAACTTCTGCACCCATGTCCAATCTTTCTGAACAGCAAATTCTTTGAAAAAAAGTCTACCCCTTACTAACTCCTCAGAGTTCTTCCCTTATCAGTCATTTGCAGCACTGAACTACAGGACCAGCCTACCAAATTAAAAGCGCATCTGTTCCTCCCCTCTTGAATCTGATATATGATACAAGATGTTTTATCATCACCCTCACTCACCCTTGCACATTTTTCCCGTGGCTGTGGGAAACAGAAGTTCTTACCTGGGGATACAAAGAAAATGATTCTGACAGTCTGAAGGAGTTGGGATCATCTTTGTTGTACTGTCCAAATTTCTGACACTGTAGGAAGCAAAATGGATACTTTGGTTATCTCTCTCTTTTTTCTTTTTTTTTAGAATTAACATTTTTTATTTTGGAAGGGTGTTCTTTTGGTTGTTTTTAAACAGAGCAACCAAGGCACGAAAGTGATGATAATAAGTAATATACATTTATTTCTCTTTAGGGCAGTGATTTCTGTATCTTACTGGAATAAGAATGATGGTTCGATCTATTTATCTATGTTTATATATTTATATATTAAATCTGGATTTGAAATTATCTAAGAATGAAAGAAATAGTGCTTCTAGTACTATCCAATTTTTTCCATTAAATCAGGGATACTGTGTTATACCTAAGCTGCTTTGTACGCTGTGAAACACTTCTGCAGCAACTCTACTTCCTTCTAGAGCAGCAGCAGACTGGCATTTCACCAACTGCTTCACTGAAAATAAAAAGCATCAATGGTTTTAGCCATTTAACTATAAATGACTTTGCAATCATTTCAGCATGCAGCATACCCTTGTGTGTTTTGATGTTCAAATCTTTATTTGATACTGGCCCTGTTTTTTCAGTGTCTGATGTGCCATATCTGTTAGTATCAACTCCACATGGGTGTTTGGACAAAGCCAGAACAAATTTAGGCAATGCAGTCTTAAGAAATTCAAAGAAAGAGACAGTATGAAGTTGCAGAAGTGATTACTACCCTGAGCTTAGCACCAGTAAGCCCACATCTGAATGCTGTGTCCAGTCTGGGGCTCCCCAGTGCAAGACAGACATGGATATACTGGATTGAGTTTAGCTGAGGCCACCAAGCTGGTCAGAGGCTGGAGCACCTCATGTAGAAAGAGAGGCTGAAGAAGCTGGGTTTGTTCAGCCTGGTGAAGAATGGGATCTAGGAGTTATATCGCTGTCTAAAGCTATCTGATGGGTAGCTGGAGAAATGGAAATTCTGACGGGAGAGAGGGGTAGAAAAGAAAAAAGAAAAAAAATCACAGTCACTGTGATCAAACATTGGAACAGGTTGTCAAGAGAAGTGAGAGATCTTCAAAACTCAACTGAACAAGACGTGGAGCAACCTGCTCTAACCTCAAAGCTGGCCCTACTTTGACCAGGCGGATTGAACCAAAGACCTCCAGAGGTCCCTTCCCACCTGCATTATTCTGTGTTCCACTATCACTACTACTTCTTTAATCTCAGGTTTAAACATCCCATCATGCTGAAAGGGTTACGTACCCAGATCATACTGGCTTCTGAGCTACTGCGTACAACTATGTGACTATGATCAGAGCCCAAATGAAGCAAGTCAATCTGGAAAAAGAACGGTTCTTTCATTCCCAGAGACCATTTTTACTAGAATCAGGAACGCACCCAACTGCAGTCTGTTGGTCTTACCAGTCTGATCAGCTGTCTGTCCAGCCATCGCAGAACATCAGGTCCCTCCTCTGATTCAGCTCTGTACACTCCCAGTCGTGCCATCAGCACAGCAGCTGCTTCCTGGTCAAACGCAGCTTCTATATGCTGGAGTTGACTCTGTGCATCTGCCCAACTATAGGGTTAGTAAAGGGTTAGTGCTACATGCATTCACCTTCAGCGAAACCCAAACCAGATTCAGCTTCTGCTGCCAATGCATGCAACAAAAAGCTAGAAAAATTCCAGCACAGACTGCAGCTTAAGTTTCTGCTATTCTGCCAAAGAACTGGCATGAGATACTCACTTTCTGGCTATGGTGGTGACACGGATGCGTTTCTGCGTAGTGGAGTGTTGATACTGAGTGACGAACTGCACTGCCCCTCTGCCTCCCTGAGGTATTGGTGCGTTGTGCTGCAAATGAAACAAGGTAAGCCTTCAAAATGGACTGGCTGTTCCATAACTCTGTACACTACAGAGAACTCCAGGGCACCATTTAAGCAATCATAGAATAAGTACAAGCTAGAGATGGACCAGAGAAGAGAGACACACTCTGTTAGTGTTGTGTTTTCCAGCAGCCCTCAGAGTCAAGTGGTGCTGGGCCCATTTAATATTGTGCCTGACACTTCCTCAGCTTGTCCCTTAAAGGATGGCAGCAACTTATCATCTCTATAGCAATGAATGTAAGAATGGCAGTACAAGGTCTGAGCAAAGGTCCTGTGAGTCCACCATGCTATTCTCAACAGTAACAAGCCCACACAGTAGAGAAGACAAAGAGGCACACATGTGGAATAGAATTCTTTTGGGGTCACCTTCCTAGCTTCTAGCTGCCACATGCTCAGAGACTTCCCCAGTCAAAAGTTGCTTTTGAGCCACCAAGTTACTACAACTTGGGGGCGCAACTCTCCAAGAATTTGAAGGTATTTATACTTTTATTCTCCACAGCACCTACTGGCAAAAAGACAATTTCTTCTTTGTTAAATAAATACCATAGGAAGACAAGGAAAGAATGCAGGGTTTGTACAGAACAAAAATATTATGCAATTTATGCATATAAAAACAACCTCGGAGACTACTTCTTTGGCACAGAACACTTGGTTGCTTTGTTACCATCCATCTACAACACAGGGGATGTCATTGCATTTCCTGGCCCTGTTACAAACAAATAGTTTGGTGTATAAAAAAGACGACCAGAAAAACGAGAAGCCAGGACTGACCTGATTTACCACTTCAAAGTAAATGGCCAGAGTTGTGCTGGGGTCCAGACTACAAATTTTCCACTGAGATGTTCCTCCAATTCCAAGCTCCTGCACAGAATCAAAAAGAAGGCAGCATTTTTGTCTCTAGCAGCATGGAAGGCAAGCTTATGTTATATTCTGATCAGAGGTACAAGTTATGGCAGACCTTCTAGATTTCTTATCTTTTGGGTGTGAACGAAGTTACTGAAGGACATACAGCCTTATGGGGCAAGAATTTAGTTTTTATCTTTTCCTAGGGATGTTTCCAAATTATTCTTCTTGTTGAAAACTCTGACATTCTAGCTGAGCTGTAGGTCTAGACAGAAACTTTGCGCTGTTTATTTACTTCTTTAGTAAAGATTTTTCCACGTCAGAAACTTACGTTTTCAGAAACACATGGCCCTTTAACATTCAGGGATACGCATGGTCCAATAGCTCCTGCAATTTTCAGCTCTCTAGAGGTCTAGAGCAAAGTAAAAAAAAAAAGTTGCTTGGTTGTTTTTTTTAAATCAAGTCAGTCAAACAGAATACACACAGACTAAATCAGTTGCTCAGCTTTGATCAGATGATGCGCACACATGGCTGTCAGGGAAAGCATCTCTGAGTACTTTCCCAGATCATCTACTCCTGAATGTAAGAGAATCTACATAGTCACATTTTAATAATAAAGACATATTTACTGTGACTGCAAGAGAGTATGAAATGTTCCTTGCTGAGTGAGGAGAGGCTGAGCTCAGCTGCCTTTTTTTTTTTTTAAAAAAACAAACACACACACACACAAATAGGCTTCCAAACAAAAATCCCTCCACTCACTCCAGTATAGTGCTTCTCCCAAAACAGGCACTATGGCTGACCTCAAACATGTAGAATTTTCTACACCCCAGATGCTTAAATTGACTTTTGAATGAACAGCACTTGTATTTCCCAGGTAATGTCATTCAATGAAACTAATCTCTCACCTTCACGTCCAAACTTGCACCAAAAGCCATCCGAAATTCCCCATTAAACCCTTTGTTAAATACCCGCTGGAAAGTCTGCTTGAAGAGAGAAGTGTTGAAGGAGTCTCCCATCACCATGTGTCCTCTGGGAAAGAAGAAACGATACACAAGGGAACTGTAGCAACTGCGAACTAGAAGTAAAGCACAAAGGATGCATCCCTCCAACCCTGATGCATGCAAACACATGCAGAAACGGTTTCAAAGCATGCCTTTGCATAGGTAGAATTCACATTAAGGAACGCAGACTCAGGGACGCCTCCTCCAAAGCCAGACAAGTTAATGCTCCATCTTTGCCAGCTTGCTTTCTCAACTATATTTCTTGCTATCCCTTTAGCTGCCTTAAAAATGGTCATGTTCCAGCAGTTAGAAGTATCTTAACCCAGGAAAGAGCTTTGCTCAGCCTGCTTTCCCTGAGCAGGGCTGGAACCACCCACACTATAGACAGGATGGTTGCACTACTGCAGCATGAGGACAAGTGCATGGGTCTGTGCGGTGCCTTCCCCAGCTGCCTTAGTAAACCCAGGCCTGATCATATGAAGCTTAGTAATGCAACCAAAGGGTCAAACAATCTCTCTTCTGCTTACTGAGTATTACGTATTTACAAATACCTTGCATTTGCTCAAACTATCCTTTGCCTCCGTAGACACAGCACATTTTAAATGGCCAATAAGACACGCTGTCCCCAAAAGACCCAGTTTAGCACACAGCCTTCCTCACAGAGACCATAAGTTTTCAGCAATATGGAACACAGACATTTACCCCTTAGAGATGTCACTTAAAACTAGATCCAGGGAAGCTGAGAATCCCTGGAGAAAGTGCAAGTGAGCTGTTAAGCACAGCACAGAAAACCTGTCCCACACAAGGAAAACTTCTACCCACCACACCTGACGCTCTGCTGTTCTGACAGCACTTCAGTCATACACACATCACAAAGCACAGCACCTCTATCCCATAAATTCTGGAAAGGATACTTGCTATCTCCCAAGGAGGCAGAAGGCATTTGTGAAAGACATGTTGCACCATGCTTTAGAATACCTTTCTCAAAGCAGGACATCAAGTTTTCTACCAGCAGTGCTAATTCACATGCTGTTTTGAGCCTTCAGAAATGCGGACTGGGATCAGGGGAGGTTTGCCATATATATCCTGGCAAATTCAAACCACAGTTTAGAATAGAATGATAAAAATCTCACCCTTTTGCCCTGACAGCAAAATTAACTGCTTTCTGAACCATTCTCCCCCTCAAAAAAAAAAAAAAATATACAGGTGCCAACTTTGTGCTGTCCTGCTATGAACATACCCAGTGATGTTTGCACAACACTTCATCTCTAGCAGTCCAGTCTGATCCAGGGCGCAGGCATAGATGTCAATGCAATGCCCATTGGCTGCAGTGCGATTAGCCAGAGTCTCGTAGTGCTGGGGAAAACATACACCGTGTTTAGGATGCCACAATGGGAAATTCTTCTACTGCTCTTCAGCTGAGGCAAACACGTGAAACACAAGGTAAAATGAAGCAATTACCAGTGCTGCAGTAACTAAACAGCTGTTTGCTCTTACTGCTCTGCTGGAGCACCCTTCACCCTCCTAGGATGTTTGCACTTGGACGACCTTGAGTTGCATGTCACAAACACAGACAGTGTTGCATGGGATCTTTGTCTGTGATAACTTAGTGGAAACTCAGAGGTTTCCAGGTGACAGTTAAGAGAACAGGTGTCATACTGCTTCCTCTAAACTGACAGGCACATTTCATGCCTGACATTTTAATTATTTTAACTGCTATTTCATACTCCACGAAGACAAAGGCAGCTTTCTGGAACTGACCAGTTCTTGGAAGACAGTTTTTTTTCTCCCCAGACAGAAATACAATGATGTTGATGAACAAACTCTCCACCCACCATCAGCCAAGAAACCACACTAAAATACTTCTTTCTCTGAGAAGGCACAAGACTGTGCTGGAGAAGGAACTAGGAGGAAGTCTTTTTTACTCTTCCCTTGACTGTTCTCACAATTTAATGTACACAAAAGGCTCAGGCACTTCAAGGACAACCATGTAAATATCTGGACACACTGTTCCTACATCAAGAGAATGGAATATGTTCCCTGGGGAAGGACATTGAGCAGCTGTCAACATAGCAGTGTGTGTAGGTTTGTGTTAGGTCCTTTCCCCCCATTTAGTGTTCTGACACAATATTCAGTTTTCATTTTTAAACACACACAGCAGGCACTAGCACCTACTTTGGTGGCCTTCTTCATGAACCTTGCATTGTCCTTCTCTATGTCGTGCCAAGAACGGATAGGTGTTTTCAGTTCATCTCCTACCACCATGCCCGGTCCTTGCGTTGGTGGCCCCCCTGTAAACAGCATTATTCTGGCCCCTGTGTTTGGAAATGTGCCCTAAAATAAAAATACAGACTTATATCAGAGAGAGGAAAAAAAAAAGGGAGGGGGCAGGAAGGGAGACAGACTGATTAAATGGCAACAATGCATTCTTTAGAGAAGCATCTGCGTATGTTTCTGCAATGTCATTAGGGACCCATCTCTGCTAGACGCTGCTTTGACAAATAGCGATGCATTTCCTGACAGTCACAGCACTCTCAAGTTTAGATTCAAGCTGTGTCAAGCTTTGTGTCTTCATAACAGGAAGCGGGCAGTTTCTGTTCTTTTTACTTACATCTTTACTTACTTACTTTATCCAAGATGACCCTCAGATAAACCCAGTGCATAGTATCACCTCCACATGGCAATACACACAAGAATCAGAGACCTTTAAACACCTGCATATTTTATCATTTAGATGTAAACTCTCAGCCCACTCTACACCAGCTGGTGCTAATTCATGTCAAGCATCAGTAGAGACAAATTGCACCTCTGCAGTCCAAGGTAACTGGGCCACAGACCAAGCTGGACTGACACCTGCGCATGTCTCAGCAAAGACTGTGAGCTGCTTACTGTGACCAGCTCATCTCAAAAAAACAACAGCACTAAAAGTACCTCCAATAAGCCAACAGCAATCGAAAGAGCTACTCCAGTGGAACGTAAAGGCCTCTTTCCCTGGGTCACTGGCCATGGGTCCCTTTGCAGTTCTCCAAGCAGATCTGTTAGATTCATGTCAATCTTATGTACTGGCTGCAGAAACCTACAAAAATTCAAATGAAATGTTTTCCTGCTTGTAAGTCCTTTCAGTTTAGAGAAGAAAGAGCCTTTTTGCTCCTGGCACACATAAATTGCACCGAGACAGTTATCAGAAGCAAAAAATCACATGGCACGTTCCCTTACATCCAAACTTTCTAAGAGAACAGGCCTGTGCAAAATAAAAAATTTGATCAAAGCAAGACATCAGGAACTGACAAGAAGGCACATAAAGCACAGGAAAGAACTTCAACAGTGATTTAGTCTACCAAAACGTGAAAGAGCTGCCAATGAAAAAGAGGGGCTGAGAAAGAGGAAACTGTATTGAACAGAGGCAAATACAGCTTTACTGTTCAGTGGTCACTGCTTGCCTGTCAATCTTTTTTTGGACTTGCTGGGTCAGGGGGTAGGAGGTGGTATGCAGGATTGTTATGCATAGACGAGACCCTCCACTGGCTGGTCAATCAGAAAGACAGGCCCTTGCTCCAAATGACTCCTGAGCAATATGCTTTCCAAAGGCAGCTACTCTATGTTTTTCAAGTAGAACTCTAGCCTGAATAGCAATCATGTTCTTGCAACCACAAAACCAAGATAGTATAGAAGTCTAATACAATGCCTGCAGCCACAGTAAATCCTATCCATATGTATCACTTGATGTAGGGAAATAACTGTGACAAGACAATACCATTTAGATCTTCTTACAGACTCCTCTTCGGAAACCCAGGTTTAGAAGCGTGACCCCAAAGGGGCATAAAACATCTGCCCTGCTTTTCTGCTGTGCTGGTGCAGCTTACCTGCTTGAAATAACAGGTTGCTCCGGAGTCTGAAGAGGTCTTCCCTGTTGGATGGGGACAGCTGGCCTTGAAAGCCCAAGCATATCCTAGAGAATAGAAAAAAAGAAGCAGAGGAGATGTACTATTGAAACACTAAACATATGATTTGCTGTCAAGCAATATACCGTGAGGCCTGCAATACTGTAGCATTAAATACATTAAAATCTGTGAAATTATTAATCTTTGCACTCCCATTAGGAATGGATCAATGGGTCCATTATGCAAGATACACAAACTCTATCTTAGACAAGCTTCCAAGGAATTTACAAAAGCAAAATGACAGGACAGATACTGGGAGAGAAACAGGATAACAGTTAAGAGCAATGAACCCTCCTTCCTCCCGAAGAGCCCAGAGCTTGAAAGACTGGCAGTGGTGTCAACAGAGCAAACAGGAACAAGACACTGGCCTAAGAGATGGCCAAACATACCTGTATTTGCTTAGCTGTCAGGTCCTTTGTGCCCCTAAAGACATAGCTCTTGGAAATCCCTTCACAGCTCAGCTCATGAACCTGCACCATTCTGCCAAAAGTGATAAGCCCCACCAAAGCATCGGCAGGCAGCAGACTTAGGGACATCTGGAGGGACTCCTTCAGCGCCTGCAAGTCTTCCTCTTCCAAGCATGTGTCGACAACATACAGGAAGATCAATGGCGTCTGTGGACCTCGCTAATGTGGAAAGAGATGGATTTACTAGGTGCATGCATATGGCAGGTGACATTTTATTGCCTCCAGCCAAGGAATAAAATGAGAACCTTGCAGAAATGTTACTTATTTGCATTATCCTAAATAAATCTAATACATACATAAGCTGTCATAAATAACACAATTCTGGGGGCTTCAAACTTGCCTATGATTCATTTACCTGCACGATATATTCAATCGTTGAAAACTGAGGCATAAGCTCTGCTGGTTGATTGACTTCAGATATGCCTGCATATGCTGGAGGGAACTGAAAAAGAGAACAAAAAATTAGGACAAGGAAGTTTCAGGACAGAAATTTAGGGCCCTGCTCTGCAGTACAGAGGCTGCACTGCTCATGATGTGGTTATCGAGATCTTTATTTACTGCCATTGCAGCAACCTGATTAAGTCATGGCAAAAGACCCATACTGCTGTTTTCCTAAGCACAGACAACAAGTGGCCAGCAGTATGGACTGCTGCTCAATCCGGTGTAAATAAAAGGTAGGATTAAAGCAGCAACTATGCATTAGCTGAAATTCATTTAGCCATGCAACAGTTTCTGATGGCAAAAGTCTACTCAAATCTAATGAATTTCATACTCGACAGAAACAGTAAACAACAAGTGCAAAAAACACACTGGAAACACATGGGACAAAATAGCATTTTTTATCTCCTTATGCCCTGCATCCTGGTAAAATCACTGCCAAAACAGAACTGAAAATAGACAAGGTGTCAGGTAAAACAGACCCATTAACAAGTGCTCAGGCCTGGGTTCAGCAAGAGAAAAACGCCAAGGGAAGGAATCTAGAAAAGTGGAATTTATGCTTAACATCCTTTGCCAGGGGAGTCCATCAATAAAATGTTCACTGAAAAGACGGAAGGGCTGATGCTTTTTCCAACTTACCTGATTTCTCTGGAAACAGAAGTTACAAGCCCAGAGCTTGGCCCGATAGTCAACTTGGCTGCAAGGGAAAGATGAGGTGTTACTATAACTATAGAAATAATTTTACATCACTGCTTCACAATTATCTCTGCTGGTTCACACCACTGAGGAAGAAACAGAATATCACACACTGCAACTTGGACAACAGACTTGGGTCTAATCATTCTTTCACTACACCTGGGCTTATCTCAGTCATCTTATCGTTTGTACAGCTGTAGCACACAAGTACTCCCATCACAGAGCAGCAGGAACCATTCACCCAGATCCTGTGCAAACACTGAACAAATAGGCTGTTCCCTGCCCCAAAGAGTTTACTCTGCTCAGACCATTACAACATCCTGTAACTGCTGGTGCAGTAAAGCTTGGCCATACTCTTATTTCATGGGCTTGATCTCTTCTTACTTCCTCTTACTGGCCTTCCCTGCTTTTTCTCAGCCCAGTGCTATGCTCCAACTACATATGAATTGTATAAATCATCACATTGTATAAATCACACACACATCACATGATTTTGGGACCGAGATTATTCCTCTTAAATTCTCAGCAAAATTTCAAAGAAAACCTTGATGCTCATACTGGAACTGACCTATAAGCAGTAGGATGTGTAGGAAGCAGGAAACCAAGCAAACATCACAGCCCAGAGGACAATATCAGTATAACTGGCATCTTTGTTAAAGTTTCATCATTCACTACAAAATTGTGTGGGATGGTAAGAGGACTGGCCATTTCCATACCATGTCTGCATTAATAGCCTCCCCAAAGGCACTCCTCTCTCCTCTGTTTCTGGCAGCACTAGTAATGGGCTGGTATTCAACAGATCTCATTAGGCATGCATGGATTCTATCTAATCCACTACATGAAACGAATGAGGCTGCCAGGCACGGGGCAGAGAAAAAGGGGAATAAGAAAGTAGTGAAGTTCAGATAAAAACTAGGTACTATCTAGCCTCTCTTAACATCCCCAGCCAAAAAATTCATACCAGAGTGGGTTGAGCACCGCTTTGCAAGTCGGCCTGCTACAAAGCACTGGTTCATACTGCACAGGCGGCAGGTCAAGACGCTCTTTCAGTGGGGTCAGAAGACAGGCCAGGGGGACAACCATCCTTGTGGCCTCCAGCCTGCTGGAGGGCCACACGTTCCAGCTGAAACGCACTCCGTCACGCTCCTCATTTTGCTGGATGAACTCCAGGTAAGTCGCCATGGGACTGCAGAAGCTCTGAAAGGACATAAGCAACACATGTTCAGGCAGCAGTCACCTGTTTGGACAACAGTCCTGCAAAGGAGGTCAGCAGATCAACTACATGAGGCACAAGACATTGCAGGACAAAGCCAATACGTTCTAATAAGTTAATCCCATTATGAAATAAACCATGTGACTACATTAATCTCTTCTGTCCAGTGCTCTCACCAACATCTCAGACAATTAAAACCCCACCAAATCCAATGAAGAAACAAGGAAATATGACACTCAAAGACATAATGCAAGTTTTTTTTCTTGTGATCCACATTTAACATCCCAATACCCACTCAGCCTCAGGCTGGCCTCAAGTCAATCCTGCCTGACTCAGTTCAGTAAAGGAAAACAGGTCAGATTTGCAACATATCCTGAAGGCTTTGGCTAAAACCTTGGGGGGAGAAAAGGAGGCCAAGTCTGAGACCAAAACACTCATCACAAATGCCATCTGGTTGCCAGCCTGCCCTGCTTACAGGTGGCACATGACAAAATGGTCAAAAAAGGTCTTTGGTGATTTTAGACACCCTCTGTGCATGGCACCATGTCCCACTCCCAGTAAGGGAGTTCAGTAGACTTCAGAAAAGACATGCTATTCAAGGAGGGATATCTCCAACACACCAGAGAAGTTACTCTCTGTACTGTCTTCAGAGTAAGATGCGAACAAGACCTCCCAGGCCATTGTTATCTTTGAAGGGAAGGACAAGCCTACTGAAAAACTCACTCGTTGAACCCAGCCCCACACAGCACTGGCGGCAACTCACAGAGCCAAGAGCAGCAGCACCATGACCCACTCTGGCCAAGGAGACTCAGATGTTCACCTGCAGATGCTTCAGGATTACCTGACTCATCCTCACTGCAGGTGGGAGATTCAGGAGGGCCATAGGTGTGAGGAATCAGAAGCTTCACCTCCAAAGGAGGAGAAGTTTTGATGTAACATTTTCCTACAGACCTCCAAACTTATCACTGTTTTCTTTGTCTTTGTTATTAAGGATGTAAATCAAGCTCATGGGCATTGCCCTGCATTGCCACCCCCACCTCTGGACAGACAAACGGAAGGGTTCAGCAACACATCCCTGCCACAAATGTGTCTGTCAGGGCAAAAGTCAGAGCTGAGCCTCCCTGTAAAAGATCCTACACATCAGAACAGCAAGATAAACATCTGACATCTCAGGTATGCAGCACAACCACAGTGCAAATTTACTCCATGGTCCTCCAGCTGCAGCCCAGCACCACTCCCCTGCCCCAGGCTCAGCCCTGATTGCCCGGCTGGGTTTGGCACAGGCTGTGGCCCTGCTTTGGGGTCAGGATGGCAGGAGGGGAGGCGCCCCCACCCCAACGAGAGCTGTGTAGGGCCATTTTAGGTCTGGGCGCCTGCCCAATCTACCAGCTCCCCCACCAGCACAGGGCCCTCCAGCCCCAGTCCCGCAGAGACCTCCAGGGCCTGTTCCGGTGGTGGGGAAGGTCCCAAAGCCCCTGTCCAGGAGAGTACAGACCTTTCCAAAGCCTCAGCAGATGAGTGGTGGTAGTATTTCAGTTTCTGTATGGGATCTCCTATAGGGCACACTGCTGACCCACCCCTCCCAGCAAAGCTATAGACGCTGCTGCTGCTGCCTAGCAGTGCTATAGGGAATGCCACAGATCCCCCAGCTGCTGTGCCTGGCACAGCTACAGGGGACATCACAGATCCCCAGCCCTTCACCAGGAAGCATATAGAGGACCCCACAGATCTCTAGTGAAGCCACAGGGGCCGCCTGTGACCCCTACACCACTGGTCCCCAGCACTTCCATAAGGGTAAAGAACTGACCCTCTGCACTGCTACAGGTGGCATTGCTGACCCCCAGCACAGCCCCAGGGGACACGGCTGACCCCAGCACAGCCCCGGGGGACACTGCCAGGCCCCAGCACCCCCAGCACAGCCCCGGGGGACACTGCCAATCCCCAGCCCAGAGAAACCTACAGGGGATGCCGCTGAGCCCCTGCGCTGCTCTGTGGGACATTGCCGATCCCCATGCAACCGCTGCTGTAGGGGACACCACTGAGCCTCCCCAGTACCCCCCATCGGGGACGCCACTGAGCCTCCCCAGTACCCCTCACTGGGGACACCACTGACCCTCCCCAGTACCCCCCATCGGGGACACCACTGACCCTCCCCAGTACCCCTCACTGGGGACACCACTGAGCCTCCCCAGTGCTCCCCATCGGGGACACCACTGAGCCTCCCCAGTACCCCTCACTGGGGACACCACTGAGCCTCCCCCAGTGCTCCCCATCGGGGACACCACTGACCCTCCCCAGTACCCCTCACTGGGGACACCACTGAGCCTCCCCAGTACCCCCCATCGGGGACACCACTGACCCTCCCCGACCCTCTCTGTAGGGGACGCCACAGACTCCCTCAGTCCCCCCTCACAGGGGACGCCACTGACCTCCCACAACCCTCCCCCCCATAGGGAACACCACTGACCCGCCAGGCCCCCCTTCACAGGGCACACCACTGACCCGCCAGGCCCCCCCTCACGGGGGACGCCACTGACACCCACAGCCCCCGCTATAGGAAATACCATTGACCCCCAGCCCCAGCTATAGGGGACACCACCGGCCACAGGGGACAGGGACCCCCGGGGACCCCCCTGCAGCGCCCACCTGCCGCGCCGCGCCGCTCCCCGCCGCTCGCTCTCTCCCGGCAGGCGCCGCGCGGCCGGCAAGGCCAGCTCAGCCGTACGCGGTGCCCGCAGGCAAGATGGCGGCAGCAGCACGCCCCGCCCTCCGCCGGCGAGGCTGCGCCGACATCTCGGCTAAGGGCACCCTGGGGGCCGTTCTGAAGGAGGGAAGGCGGCGTGACCCTACCAAACATGGCGAGGCGGTGGCGTCAGGGAGGCCATCTTGACTAGGGGTGCCAGGTGCGGCGTTAGAATGGAGGCACACGGGGTGCCCCTACTAAATATGGGGGAGGAGGCGTCGCCTTCCCGCAGCAGCACAGAGCGGGTGAGGGAAGCAGCTCCTGTCAGGGAGCTCGGCAGCTTTGGAGGGTGCTGTCGTGTTCAGCAGGGAGAGTTGTCTTCGTAAGCATAGAAACCCCTGGGAAAAGGTTATCAATAACAATTTACTAATAATACAGACACTTTAAAAAAAAATAAAATAAACTGCAAGCCCCATGGGGCCTCGTCTTTGCCTCAGTTCTTGGCTCCCCTCGTCAGGGCAGGCTCACCTTCCCCGGGCACGTTGGCTCTGGGAAGTGCAGCAGGCCGAGCCATGATGCCGCCCAGGCCAGCGACGAGGCAGGGGTGGCTGGGGTGGCCAATCCAGGAGCAGGCATGGCTGGAAAATGAAAAAAGCCTTTTTTTTTTTTTTTTTTTTTATTTTTAAATTTATTTTTTGCCTTTCAGTTGAGTGTTTGTGTGGTGTGTGTATTTCTGTGTGGTTTTTAAAGGATTTCATTAAAAAAAAAAAAAAGAAGGAAAAACCGAACAGCCACTCAGCCACGGGGGAAATGTTTTCACTATGAAAGCTTCAAGTTTGCTATTAATGTTAATGTTTTAAACTTTGGACTGTAAAGGCTAGACATGTTAAACAGTACCTGCTAGCTGTCCTCTCCCTCAGTTCACAATACAGCCTGGTACTGTTGTTAATGCTTCTCTTGGAAATCAAAAACACTCATGCACTTGATTCCATGTGAAAATGGCGTTTGGGTGTGATCACCCTCCAACTTGCTTTTGTACAGTCCGTTACCACTAGTGAGGAAACCGCTCAGAACAGCCTGGTAGGTTCACAGCAGGGTCGGCACATTCCAGGGATCAACATAGCAGTGCTGAGCTGTCCGACCCAAGAGGTCCCTCGTGGTCCCACAGCAGCTGAACTGTGACCTCTTGTATGAGGCTTGCTTAAAGAAATGAGTGGATCATGCTTTCAAGTGTTCATCCGTGATTTGAGGGTTAACTCTAGCTCTCAGCTTTCTACAGATAAGTGTTTTAGTATTAAGTACAGGGGCTAGTACTGTAGCTTCCTCAAAATGTTACATTTCATACCAATTTGTAAAGAGGACAGCTTTGCTAGGTAGAAGAGAAGATTGAAGGAACTCTGGGAGGAAAAAAAGACTAGACTATTAATGTTATCTTTTAGCATTTACTCCCTTTTTAAAAAAGAATTACAGGCTGATTAGCCAGGTTGACGAAGAACCAGAGCGACAGATCATTCTTCTAATTCATTTAGAAATAGATGAGACAGATTCCTGTTTTACAGATAGGAAACTGAAATTGCTTTACTTTTCTCTATAGGCCTGGTTTTTTTCAAAATTTAAGAAGTCTTGTTACAGCTGCAACACCAAGAAACTTCAGAGACCACAAAGGTCATCTAAACCAGATAAACCCAATACAAATGACCCAGAATTTACAGAGCTTAATAAACCAGCTCTCTGCTTCCTAAAGCTATTCACTGATGACAAGCTCTCTCTCCTTTTTCTTATTGCCAATGAGTGTGGTCATACTGCGTAAAGTGACATACCTGCATGATAAAAGACGCGTTGTTTCCCTGAAAGCTATCTTCTAGCTGCAGCAGAGCACAAACAACGTGTTATCTCTGCAGCAGCGGGATTCAGGACCCCATTGTGTTAGGTCCTCTTTGAAGGCAGGAAGACAAAGGCAACCCCAGTCCCACACCTCAATGAAATTACCTTTGGCCACATAACGGATGTCTGAAGCTGAGGTTAAGGCTCCCTCCAGTGAAGTGAGCAGCATTTTCCTCAGACTTCAGTGTGCCGAGTGGTTAAAGGGGGCAGAAAAAGAGCAAACATCTCATCATTTCACCCCCACGTCTTTTGTAAGACCTCTTCTGCCTCTGTAGAGATATGCATCCCTGTCACCTCGAGACAGCACAGAAAGAGCCTGCTGTGGGTGCTCACACTAGCTAACACAATCAAACTCCTTCCATGGACATGCCAGTTTATCAGTACTAGATGTTTGCTCCAGTCAGAGACAGCATGCTTACTCGCGAACAAGAAGCCTTTGCCTCTGTATCCATACAGCTGTTGCATAGGACAGAAACTTTTTTCTTTTTAAAAAAAAAATTCTTTGTGCAGCACTTACTACTGTTAGCATTCTGTCCACAACCCACGCTGTAAGTAGGGAAATGGGAGTCGAGCAAGATTTGAACACTTCTGTGGGATACAGACTGCTTTTAGAAGGTGCAAACTCCTCGACAGTATTGAAACAGCTGATGTAAAGTCTCCTACCCTTATTAGGAGACACATCAGAGTCTTAGTCTGTCTTCCAAAATCTATGTTAGCCCACCATTTACTACTCATGGCACTCAGATTACCTGGCATGGCGATAACTCAGTCGTAGAGGTGCTTGACCATTGCCCTCCTAACTGTGTCCAGGAGGGCTTATTTTCAGACAGGCAATTTTGAAAATAGCTAGATGTGACAGGTCCAGTGTTGTGCTTGATCCACTGTTTCCCCGTGCTGGGAAGCTATCCTGAAGATACTGAGTACTTGCGTAGACATCCAGCCTGGATGCAGCAAGATTAAGCGACAGGTAGCAAGTGGTACTGGGACCAGACTGTCTGCACAGTTCATGTGTCTCTACGCTGCCCTGCCTGCTAGTACTTCATCTCAGCCCTCTGTTATTCTGGATGGTGGAAGAGCTGACTGCACCATATACGCACAATATTCTCATTTATTAAAAAGGACCTGACTTTTTTTTTCCCCCTAGAGGTTGCTTTATTGTAGGTTAAGGAATAGGTGCAGCAACTAATTAGCATAACATAGTTGGTACAAAAATCTGTTTACTTCCCAAGTGGGATATGAACCTACATTTTCCAAAGACCGTATCGCCCCTCTAACACTGCCAGATGGACAGCGATAGCCAGAGGATACCAGACACAGTTCTCTCAAGAGGTCCATGGCCCGGTGTACCCTGGGCATGAGGCTCACAACACCACCACAGTCTATATGTTATTGCCAGTTCATCAGGCCAGAGTCACACAGAGGAGACAGAGAGGTCACACTTAAAGAAACACAAATTGGCTCCACATCACAGGAAGATTGTGCTTTTTGATGATATGCTGGTATTATGCCTCTCCTAGATCATAAACCAAGGCCAGAGGCCATATTTATGTACAAACAACTGTCATTGGAATCTTTTGCAACCCTAAGGGTACTCAGATAATCTATAAAAATTTTCCCTGTACCATCAGGCCAGAGGAACTCTTTCTCTTCTAGAAAACACATCTTCCCAGAACACTTCTACTCAGAATTTCAGCTGACATATCCATATACATGACGCAGCTGCCAGAACACACCAACACAGATTTGATCATAATCCTGTAGCTGTCAGATGAAGGAATAAATACAACAGATGCGTCACCAGGCAACAGCAGCAATGCAGGAAATGAAGGACAGATGTATATGAGAAAAATCAGGGTTTTAATGATAAATTAGCAGGTAAGAAAGATAATAAAGAATCAGTGAGTTCTGTTTGACATATTTAGGATCCTTCCCATGTCAGAGTCTTAGTCTTCAATTAGATGGTAGCTGTCATGGGAGAAAAGTGTCAGCTTTAAGACTTAAGCACCCACCAGTGGCATTAGTCTGAAAGCAAAGTTTGGGTTCTCATTCTTGGCAACACTCATTAGCAAGTTTTTCAGATCAGCTAATGACTTGACTTTTTTTTTTTTTTCCCCCCTCTCATTCAGAATGTCCGTGGAGTACTTGACACAATCCTTGGAAGCGATGCACCACCACCATCAGCTGTTCTATGGCACTTTTCAAGTCCCACAACCAATTTTTGGTACAAAAAGAGATCTACATTTCCACTTCAGCCTTGATCTTCAGTGCTGATTCCATTTCCAGTCCACTCACAGGACTGGTCATGCAACTGGTATGTTGCTGCCTTATGGCTCATTAAAAACAGTCACTCCATGTCCTAAAGTTGCTCACAAATCTAGAAGTCCACTTTTAAAAAAGCAAGCTGCTTTGTCTCTGAAGCACAAATCCAGTTTACAGTTTTCTTTCACTTTAAAACTCCAGCCACTCTGTCATATAAATACAGTTTGATGGAGAAATCTCACCACCTTCATGGCAATCATCAAAAACCTGCAAAAGCAAGCCCTGTGTCAGTAGAGTAATTACTTCCAGTTAGATCATGCTTCCTGTAAATAACAGGCTCGCATGTTTTCTACTCCTTCCCCAGTAGAAAAGCAGCAATCTAACAGAGGCCAAAATCTAGGAAGTCCAATTCCAGCTCCGAGAAAGAGTAATGAGAGCACAACAAAGCAAAACAGACACCACTGTAGTAAATGATGCAAATAGACACACTGGCAAGCTTTACCCACATATCAGTTTACAATCCAAGGGACCAAAGTCAGCCAGAAATAAGTTACCTTGTTAAAAAACATAAAGAGGCAAACTTGGGATCAGAAAATATAATAATGTGATTTGGAATGGGCTACACTTGACAGCATCCTTTCACATACAGTACAATAAAGAGATAACATATAAGTGGGAAACATCCTGGTCTAAACTAAAGAACCCGCCTCTTACGCCATAGCCAAGGCATCACGGGTAACACTCATAACCATAGTTGGCTTAGAAAGCCACAAGGATCACTCACAGGCATAACCTTGCAATGTGCTGGCTGGCCATTTGCAGGATCTTATACAAAATTTACATGCACCCACATATTCATATACAGAATTAGTTACTTACGGGACAGAGTCCACAGGGTGTCCTGACTAATCCAGTTGGTTGTATAAGAGGACTAACAGCCCTGTACAACTTCATCTGTCCGTCCACACTGCCTACCGTCCCTTCCTTTGCAGCAATAATAGTCATCTCCACTTTTCCATCATATATTAGTGTATTTAAAATGGTTTCAATGTCTTCCATTGACAACTCTACCTAAGAAATAATTTGTAAAATAAATATTAGTAAAGACGCATGCCAGTAAGTCCTGCAAGGAGGAAATGAGCAAACACCATAAGTTACAAATCCTTAGAATTCTAACCTAGCCCAGATAAAGGAACTGCTCTCGTTAGGCACTTTATAGGGTTGTGCAGATACAAAAAGAAAAGCAAATATCGATACCTCCTATCTCCCAAGCACTTTTGGATTACAGTACCCTTGGCTTACCAAAAAGAACTGCCTTATGCACCTCAAGTGTCTACACCATCCTAGCATGATACTTTTCCAGTTTTACAGAAAAGCTATTGTGAAAGACAGACAGACTACTAAAGATATGCCTGTTGATGGTGACCAACAC
The DNA here is from genome assembly GCA_008921705.1 of Burhinus oedicnemus. Classification (NCBI taxonomy): domain Eukaryota; kingdom Metazoa; phylum Chordata; class Aves; order Charadriiformes; family Burhinidae; genus Burhinus; species Burhinus oedicnemus. Next base: position 1,781,161 of record VFFE01007960.1, read on the forward strand.
TTGTGGAGGTTTTTTCCTCCTTCTTTATTTCCTCCCTTAAACTGCTTGAAGTGCATAGGCAAACTTAAGAGAAATTATAAAATATAAACTGGTTGAGATTGTTAAAGGAAAACTTACTCCAGTTCCCATCAACAAGTATGTGGATGCAAATTCTTTTATACATCTTTGAAAACCTACATGTACAAACTACCCTGGAATCCAATGCAGCACCAGTGACCCTCCTCAAAAAGCAATAAAGCAGCAAAGCCCACTTCTAATACCATAACTGAGTAGGGTACTGAAGCACGAAATTTGCAGGACCCAACTCCTGCAGCTAGTCATGCACTGAGAAATTTGACAGTAATAAGATGAATCTATTCTGACCTTACTGATACCCAGTTCACAGATGTATTTCCACACCTCATGGGATGAGGCAAATGAGCTGTTCCTCTGTATCATGGGGTTCTGTTTGCTCTCTCGAGCTGCTTCTGCCTGAGGAAAAAAAGCAAAGAGTTATAGTCAGTACTCACTGCCAAGAGCCTCCTTCGTGGTTCAGTTTCAGGCAGACTGAAGTATAAAAGTTGATTTCCAAGCCATTTCTGGGACATGTTTTTTATTTAGCATTAAAAGCTATGTCCTTAAGACTGATGTACGTGACATAATGCAGTGCACAACAAAACATAATTTTACACTAAATATGACACAAAGTTTACACAATGATTTAGATTAATATGAAGGAATATCAGCATCTGGCATTTTTTTGACACAAAAGAAGTTTCTGCTGTACCTAGTGCCAGTTAAAATATATTTCAATGGAACAGAGAAATGTTGCAATCTGCATAGGACTTATTTAATGGAAAGCAGGCTTCTCCTGCAGCTACACTAGAGAAAATTGTCTTCTAGGCAGAGCTGACTGACTAGTGTCTTTCACCATCTCAAGAGTTACAAACTCTGCAGGGAAAATCGTGACTTTTGCGAGGTTTTTTGGTCCTGTGTTCTTTGCTGCCTAGCTTGTCATTGGACCTTAGAGACGGAAGGCTTCACTCCCTGTACAGGGTGTGAAAATATGCATTATTAAAGCGCAACACCATCACATTTGCTGCAAAAAACACAATCCAGTATGGATTTGCCAGTCCAGTTATAACAATGGCCAACACTTATGGAAAACACTCAAGTTTTGCCTGCCACTGGTTTTATAAAGAAAATAATTACTTGCACAAAACGGGCGACTTTAGTAGTGGCACTCACCTTACTCTGCAGAAATTTAAAACACTGTTGATTTAACACCTCCACAAATTCAGACTCAAAGTCCTGGTCACTGTACCAAGCCCCACCAGTCACTGACCGGTCAGGCTGCAGGTTATATAGCATATACACCTTCTTCTTGGATGCCTGTTAGAGAAAAGTGCACAGCTCTTAACAGCTGAGTCTTCCATAAGAAAGGAAGATGTACGAAGATACTTGCAAAAGAGATAGTTCATTACTCCTAAAACCTGGGGCACAGCAATCCAGCCATCCTTAACATGTTTGACTCTCGGATAACATGGAGATAAAGAGAAGATCAACACATTTAGATTCCTAATCACTTTATAACATAGTGTTAGAAGAGAGAAGCCTACTAACAATGTGCACGCAATACAAACCTCACTGAAGAGGATCTCAGGGTTTAATTTTAGCCTATTGACTCTAATCCCCCTCCACAGACAAAGGAGGGCAGGAAAGTGCCTTTAGAAGACAGCAAAGAAACTTAACGGAGAAGCTTTCAACTGCTTCTGCAGGATTCGACCCAAGCACTAATGATAGGAGGACCCTAACATGATTAAACACAGCAGCTAATGTTAGCCCTTGCAAGCCCACTCCTTACTGCCACACCTAGACGGGGCGAATGGGAATGCTGCTTCAGTCCTGATATCAGTAGTCAGTTAAAGGGCAATGGTTGTCCAAAGGACTACTCAGCAACCACTGAAGCAATTTTAGCAGCATTACATCCCCTGTGTGACTAGATGAAGCCAGCATCTCTCACAAGAACATGAAAAAGCTACAGTTTCTTTATGTCCAACTTCTTCACCTCCATTTTATTTCTATTTAGGAAGTCACCCTCACATCACACTTCCCCCTCCCCCCCCCCCAAAAAAAAAAAATGCACACACTCAAGGCAAGGTGTTGCCTCCATGGTGCAGATGAGACTGGCACATAGAAAAGACACACAACATAAAACCTCCAAGAGTTCACAAACAAGTGGTCTTCCTGGTGTACCAGGCCTTGCAACGAGGGAAACCAGGAGAATGTCCAAAAAACATGCTAATACCAATGACTTGTAATTAAGCAGGTAAGGGAGAGCAGGATGCTCCATAAGCACTATAACAGTGTGAGAAAAAGCATGGAAAAGGATAAGCCCTACTCTAGTATGTGAACTGTTTGCACATAAGGTAAGAAAGTACTTGAGTAACTGGAACAAAGTAGAGGAACCAAGACTGAAACAGAACCAAATGGCTTAGAAATTGTTTGAAGTAAACAATACAAATCCAGTATGAACCAGATAACTGAAGGGAGTTTCAGGATCTCCAGGGGAAAGGAAGCAGACTGGGAGTAGAGAAACCTCATTCTGCCTCCAGCTTTCTCACTGACGTACACAGCATGCAGCAAACGTTTGAAATAGTTAAAAAAAGAAGTCACAAAATACTCACTGCCACAGATTTAACTGCTTTAATTAGTTTCTTGCTTTCCAAGTTTTTCAGTATCTTGTTGATCTCTGTTAAAGGCAAATTACTTTTGTATCTAATGTCCCTGCTCCATATACCTGTTTAAAAACAGAGAAGTGAATGGAAATAAATAGAAGAAACTGTTTGTTTCTGTACATATTCACAAACCAAAAATCACAGCACAGCATTGCTTAACTCGCTTGCCAACCACAGGATGTATCCTTGATCCTACCGCTCCCAGCAAAAGGGAAGGAAGGGACAGAAGGGGATGGAACAAAGAAAACAACTGACAAAACCAAGAAATGCATACCACCACCACCACCACCCTGTCCTTTTGCCTTTTACCTCTCCTCTGGGAGCTCTTACAAGTGGACCCCATTTCACTGCCACCATGAATACATCACAGAAATGTTTTGCATTTTTAGGTAACTAGTGTTTGCTTCAACAAAAATATGACAGCCAGTTCTACCTGCCATCTCTCAACCGTAGTGTGCAGTGACTGCTGAGAAAGCCTAGTTACTAGCAGTGGTTTCTGCTGGCAGTACCCCTGTTAAATCCAATACAGATACCACGTTTTCTTTTAAGCAGCGAGTGTTCTGTGGATTCCTCAGCTTCACAGTCCCATAGATAACTTGTAATTCATATTCCAAATATTCTGAAAGAGCGCCCCCTCCCCAAAGTCAACCAGGACAGATTGTTATTTTACTAGAGAAATATGTCATCTTCTCTTTTGTTTTTAAAAAGTGGGCACGTGGAACATTAGCTACAGACCTGGTATGGGGACTCCAGATTTTATTGTCTGGACAAGCATTTAAAAGTTTGGACAGGAACAGTTCCTTAAGTAAACAGAGCTAGTACTATTCACAATTATGATTTATTTAAACTACCTTTGTTGCCTGCATCTTCTATAATTTGGTAAACCAGTTTCTCTTGATTGTCAGAGCCTTTCATTTTACTGTAAAATAAGACAGACATCAGGATTTTTTGAAAGGTCCAAAATCTGAAAGAAGTAGGATTTGTTTTAAACTGAAAACAAGTACTATGAAAAAAAACAACGCACAAAGAAAAAACCCTACACAATAAGCCAGCCATTGGCAAATATAATACACAACACTAAACCAAGCTTGCCAGTGAGAAGCCACAGTGAAAAGAGCACAGTATGAAAGAAAAGTGACTAAGCAGGAGTCACTCCGCTTGTCATAACAATGGGGAATTTGGAGTCACGTTTTAACACAGCACAGAGCATAATTTAGGATAATCTGTCTCTAGACAGAATGTCTTAGAAAGGATAGTAGCATGCTCCCAACTCTAAAACATGCTTTTTCACCAGTCTGAGAAAGCCTGAACTCAGCAATCTTTTTCTAAAGCATTTGAAAGAGAGGATGACATGCCTGCACTGAGGATAATTTTGAAGGATATTTCTTTCCAGAAGTATGTCTAGGCATCTTTCACTCAGATTTACATAGGCATCACAAGACACGGTTTGAAGGTTCATTTTAATAAATCAAAGAGCACGAGTTCAAGTGGCCCCAGGATCAGCTCAGGGGATTTAAGCATACCCTCCGGCAACAAGCAGTTATGTTCTATAACATCCGTGTTACAGAATCCATATTACATTGCTGAGTGTCTTCTCAGCAATGCTGCATGTGAGTTGCAGAACTCTGTTCCAAATATATTTACCCAGCAAACAGAAGGCTTACCTTGCATTTTGAGACTCTTTGATTCTATACAGGAGGCCTGCGTTGCTCCTGAGAAGGTCCAGTTGCCCCTAGGAGAGATGGACACAATGCATTTACTTTCCTTCAAATAGCTTGTTTCAGAACAGGGCAAGAATCTTCTAATATTCTAAATTCAAAACCTTATTTCACATCAATCAAATAAAGCAAAGGAAAAATAACATTTCTAACCACAGACAACAATAATACTCTTGAGAATATTTTTTCCATACAAGTACAATAATACCCTTGAGGATATATTTTTCCCCTACAAGTATTCATTTATCATCAGCTATCAGAAATAACAAATACAGTTCCCAACCTTTACCACAACATCTATGCGCTTCCTATTATTTCTCCTAACTTTCACCATTGGACAAGGGATATCAAGTTCTCATATACTTTGCTCTTGCTTTCCACCAAAACACTCATTTGCTACCCAGAAATCACCTTGGAGCTCTACTGCACAAGTTTTGAATAATTCTGAGTTCCAGCAGCAAAGTTCTATTTTTCATTAAGTAGAGATCACTGGAAAACTGCCAGTCAGGATTGATAGTGCCTCTCAGAGGCAAATTACTGGCATCTCTCACACACGAAACATTTGTCCTGCCCTTGACGCTTATGCCTAGGCCAGGCAAATTCTTATTTCCTATTTTGAAGGGGCAAACAATTAGACAAGTCCAAGAGCATAACTGTGTATAATAGCATTAACTAACATTCACTCTGTCATTGCCAGCTAATCCCTTCCCCATAGTTACAGCCTTGTTTCTTACAGATTTGCATTATGTGGTCGATTGAAGCTCACACCTCAGGATGATCCCTCTTCAATGCTTTTCTACAGATGAAGTACTTGCAGCTTATCTCAAGTGAAGTACCTGATGCTTATTAAGGCTGAGCTCTCACTGCAGTTTTTCCCCATGCTTGAGGTACTTACTAGATCTCCCCACGTGCCCCAAGGCATCTATTTTAAACAAATTCTACAGACTTGAAAATCTTTGCAGCCTCATTGTGAAATTTGGCCAACCCAGTCAAAACACACAAGCTCACATCCAATGTGCTGATAAACCTCATATCTATAACAGAAAAACCAAAAAGAGAAATATTAGATTACTTCCAGTGCCACCTAGTATGGACCAAGCTAGGAAGTTTTGGTTATTAAAAAGAACAAAACTAAAACAAACAAACCACATCTTGCTCAGTTTGCGCACTTCCCAACACCCCGCTTTCTGAGAAAGCAAGCGCCCGTCTTTTCAACAGTGCTCTCTTGACTGCACCACTCAGTCTGCCTTATTTCCTGACTTCACACACCCATGAAGCAGCAGCTAAGGAACCAAAAGAAATCTTGATCTTTAAAGACATTGAACATTTAGCTGATACTCAAACGTTTACGTCACACCAAACCAACAAGACTAAACAGCTACTATCTGTTCCTGAACACATGGCAGAAGTAGTTGAGAGCGATCCTCGCTCCTGTCATAGGCTGACTCCTCAGACAGTAAAGGGAAATACCCAGTGAGATGCAGGAAATTCATAGAAGATGAAAAAAATCCCTTGAGATGTTTCACCTGCACATTGTCAGAGTAATCAACAACTTCAGGATTTTGTGAGGGGTTTGGAGAAGACCTTCATATCTAAGAGCATGGGCTAACATTCATTCTTGTATTTCTAGCTAATTCATTCCCCACTGTTAGCGAGCTGGTCTTGCGGTTATCACCTGCAGCCATCTTACCACCTGCTGAACCACTGCAACTACACTTGCACCCAACTGTTACATTAGACCATTGTATCACAGTCTGCTTTACAAAGTAACACACAAGGAAAACAAGACCAAAGAACTTTAGACACATCAAAAAAAAATGTGGTACTTCTCAAGGGCAGCTTCCTCACCTAGAAATCCACATGGACGTACACATTCATGTTAACTTCGGATTACAGAATGGAAAGAGTAAGTTTTGAGGTATGTTACGGCAACCGTAAGTAAGTTATGGTAACTGTGTGTTATGGCAAGTGCTGGGATTAGTTTGCTAGCCCAGCCCAACAGGTTGCTACCATGCATCCTGTGTGTAGGAAGAGTGCTCAAGGTTAGCTGAACTAACACAAGGAAGGCGAGATCACCCTACCATTGAGAGCAGCCTGTTGATGGCCATGGCTCGCTGCTGGGCTTCCATGTGAGGCATATCATTTTGAATCACCTGGTCTGTGATACCATGGGGGAACTGATGACACAGCTCAATAATCCTGGGGGAGAAGAAAAGCAAGTTCAAAAACATGTTCTGTTGCATCCAAACCCAAATCCAAACAGTATGAGAGTCAGAACGGAAGAGAGGGAAAAGAACAACTCAGGAGAAAAGTACCCATGAAATGCTTCTTGCTCATATCTATTGAGGGAACTTAGCATCTACTGCCTGTGCTGACAAATATGCTTTTGCAGCTGCTGGGTAAACTACCTTTGCTCTTTGTGACAACACTGAACACGGTGCTCCATTTTACTTTTATGTATTATTAACAACATGGATTTAGAGCCCCCTGTACAGTTTCATTATACAAAAGGTTCTGACGGGAAGGAATTGTTAGCTAGTCAGAGAATGCAAATACTGATGAAATACCTTTGAGGAAAAAAATTACTTACTTAACGCAGAAAAGCCGTAATTCCCCTTTCCAAGAACAGAAAGACACCAGGGCAGCCGAAGGGAACCCGACCCCACCCCTCACTGCCACCTAAGCACCTCCCAGCCCCCCGCACAAAACACACAGTGCCCCCAGCAACAGCAAACCTCTCCTGCAGCACCCGTTTCCTGACCAACGCCCGGGCCTCGACCAACACGCCCTGCGCCCTGCCGCCTCCCCTCACACCTCCGCGGCCTCCCCACCCCACGCCACCCCAGGACATTTCCCTCGCC
>VFFE01007960.1:1788476-1848329 GCA_008921705.1 Burhinus oedicnemus
GGCTCTGTAGCAGGGATCGAGCGGGGCGGGCAGGGATCGAGTAGGGTGGGCAGGGATCAAGTGGGGCAGGCAGGGCTGTGTAGCAGGGATCGAGCAGAGCGGGCAGGGATCGAGTAGGGTGGGAAGGGATCGAGTGGGGCGGGCATGGCTCTGTAGCAGGGATCAAGCGGGGTGGGCAGGGATCAAGTGCGGTGGGCAGGGCTCTGTAGCAGGGATCGAGTGGGGTGGACAGGGACCAAGTGCTGTGGGCAGGGATCGAGTGGGGTGGACAGCACTGTGGGGTGGAGTGGGATCAAGGGGGGTGAGTAAGGCTGCAGCTGGGATCGAGTGGGGTGTGCAGGGCTGTGGGACAGGAACGTGGTCAGGCTGGTGCAGTGGGATGGAGCGGGGTGGCAGGGGCTGTCCAGCAGGGATGGAGTGGGGTGAGGTGGGGTGGGCTGTGCCGTGAGGGCACGGGAAGCCGGTCCTGACCTGGCAGGACGGAGCCCACGCTGGGGCAGGGGCCAGGCACCCTGGGGAGGCCAGCGGGACCGGTTGTGTCCCACCGCTGATGGGCTCCCAGAAAGCTGAAACAGGGCACTGTGCTTTTGGTCCAGGTGTGCCAAGAGCAGGCGGGTTCTTGAGGAAAAATACTCTTCGCCGCCTTGCATCAGGTAAAGACCTGATCCACCCATCGTTGCGTCTCCCGTGCCGCTGCACACAGCCCAAGAGAGTTTGGCTGAGAACCACTCGCACCCCATAATTGCTGTTTTGGGCAACCCAGCCAAGGAGATGGGCAGCGGCAGGCAGCACTGTGGCATACCTCGTCGTAGCGCCAGTGACAGCACGGACTAATGAACACCTGCCGTGCTGAATCGTTACTGTCTGCGTTGATGAGCAGCGTAAGAGGTGTTTCTGGAGGATTGAAGGGTTGGTTGCAAAACCAAGTCCTTCTAGTGTAGACATGTTTCCTGGCCCTGAGTATCAATTCCCAAGATCTGGAGTACATATTTTTGTATTGTAAAATGTTATCGTATCCAAATGCAATTTTTCACTCTTGAATTGTGTGACATGATAATGACTATGTAAATTATGATAAATCATGTTTGGCACCTGTTTTATAGGTACATTCTTAACGCATACGATAGCTGAGATAAGGTTTAGGAATAGCTGTCTTGTTTTAGTCCTTTTCAGGGCATCTTGTATTTATTCAGATGGCCACAACCAGGAAGAAGTTCATTCTTCCTGCAGAGAAAATGACACCGCGTCTGCCATGATTAGTGTCAAGATACTTCGCTGTCACTCACTCTTACCATGTATCACTGATATATGATGCTAAAACTGTTTCACTTGAATGCGTGGAAATCAGGCTTGAGCAAGGAAGGCCACAGTGAAATAAAAGCAACAGTGCTCATCTCAAGCTTTGTTCACAGTTCTGAAACAGAAGAATAAGTCAGAAGTGTGACGGTCGTTAGGATCTTGCACCTTTTCCATGTGAAAATCATGCAAACATTAATGAGAACAGTTAAAAGAATCCAGTGTTCCCTCTTGTAAGAGAAACAAACGAAGACAAGGAATCACATTAAAAGACTGTATTTCTCAATGCATTCTTCTGCTTAGAAAAATTATTGTCTGCCTTTTTGTTTTTCTCTTTTAAGGATCACCGCTGAGAAAAATGGCAGCTGGCTCTGTCTCAGTTCCTCAGGTCATACCGCTGCGAATCCCTCTTCCAGGGAAGGCTAAACACGAAATAGACACAAATACTCTTGTAGAAATAAAATCAGGTAGGAATAAGAGCTTTGACTCTATGTAAAACCTTTTCTTATGTGTTCATTTGAAACTTTTAACCTCTATACTTTTGTTTGCATTTAATTATGATTTTTATGAGTGCCCACCCCCTTAAGGAGCTTATAGAATTAACCAAAATGTTTTGATACACCAAATATACTTGCACTTAATTTTGTGCGTTCAAGCAATATTATTGCCATGCGTTATTTCATATATGCTAGCGGTCTTCATTGCTTCCAAGATCGAGCTGTTAAGCTGTTGCACTTCAACTTTCACTGCAAAACCAGTGCTCGAAAGTATCATGTGCCAGGCTCACCCCAAAGGTTTTCCTTACAGTTTTTGAAATGACACCTTTCACTGTGGGAGAAAATACGGTGTCTGTCAATAGAACGGACAAGGTGTTGCAATGTTTTAACACAAAACCATTGTACAGCTACTTTATGAAGAGAAATATTGCTTATAATGAAATTGCGTTTGTCAAGGAACTAAGTTTTCATTGGAGAAACAGTTTTAGTCCCAAACAGTCATTGATGGAAGTGCTTTATTTTGTTTATGTGAGAAAAATAAAACACAGTAATGAGTACTTTGAAGTGTAGAGCTTGTTTTTCACAGGTTGAACATAGTTTGGCTAATTACTTTCTCTGTGTCTTTCAGATACACCGGAGGTCTCCATTTATTACACTTTAGATGGAAGTAAGCCAGAACTCATTAGGAAACCTGGCTATGGAGAGCATAACACTTTTAAGTATAAGGGTCCTATCATATTACCGGTTGGGAAAATAATGGTCAAGGCACTGGCAGTTACAACGTAAGTATCCTGTTTTATTTCAGTCGTGTTTTGACAAGGGACAGGTATCCCAGTCACGGCTTGGAGCCGTGTCGTTTAAAGCACTCCATACCTTGTGAATGAGAGACACCCTTTTCCGCAGCCAGTTTGCAATCTAAGTGGTCTTCATGGGTTGCATTGACTTCACTTTCTCATAACACTTTTTATCCATTAAGTGTTCGTGCAGCTGGATTATCTCTCAGATGTTTATCTCCTGGGCTATGGATGTAGGCCAATGATCCATAGAGGCTGTGAGTGAGAAACTAGGAAAATATACTATACTTAGAGCTCATCCTTTTGAGTGTGATTGTCAGAAATGACAGAGGAACTAGTATGATGTTTTCTGGGGTCATCCAGATTTACAGAAGTTGGTCTTCCCTGTGGGAAGTGAGTCGAGCGACTATGAGAAAGTGAGTCTTGAAGGCATAAAAAGACCTTGGGCGTCAAGCCAGACCGCCTCAGGACTGAACAAACCATGGGAGCAATAGACAGCGGTATCTGCGGTTGCCGCTGGATTATCAGGTAGCAGAAGCACAGCTGCACACAAGATACGTGTATTGCTTAATGTTGAACAGTGGAAAAGTACTCGGAGGATCTGTACAGGGTACGAGCTCTGGCATATATAGCCTCCCTGTAGGAAATAAGCTTGTCTCAGTCTCAGTATCACTGCCAAACTGAGTCCATGCCTTAATGCGCTACAAACGGCGCCTGAACAGGGGACTTGAAGTCTACGGGACAGAATCGCGGTGAAGAGCGACCGGTAGCAGAGCCTGGCTGAACGAATAATCAGTGGTTGGAGAGCTGAAAAGTCCGGACGAAGTAATCACCCAAATCAGGTGAGCAGCCAGGAACGATGGGGGCAACAACGTCTGCAGAAGAAAAGTCGGTGGTAACTGTGTTTAAGAAGATATTAGAAAAGCGCAGTATTAAGTATGACGAAAAGCAACCGTGCATGTTGCTAGCCTGGCTTAAAAAACGGGATGTAGCACAGGAATTGACTGAGGTATTTGAAATATGTACATGGGAAACAGCTGGACAAGTTTTATGGGATGCGGCTTCCAGGGGGGATTCCAGCGCAATGGGCTTGTTAACAACACGGCGCTTAGTTACAGACTCCTTAAAGCAACTAAAGGCAGATGGCACTGGAACAGCTGCTGCTGCAGCAGCCACTGGGCGAGAAAGACCGAAAGAAGCAGCGGCTGCCACGGCTAAAGAACTAGCGCCCACTGCACCTCCCCTGCCCGATTTTCCACCACCACCACCTCCTATAAATATGGATTCATCGTTTGCAGAGGACCCGTACAAAGAGAAAAATAGAGGGGACTTTGAATGTGTTAAAACAGATTATGATCCAAGGAAACATTGGCAAGAGTCGCAGCAACAAGCCGAAAAGAGCAGCGAGCACGATATTGCTGCTGTCATAGCGTGTCCTGTCATTCCAGACGCACAGGGGCAGGCGGAATGGCAGGGGTCGCCGTATGGACTAGTGAAAGAACTGCAAAAAAATGTTACGGATTATGGTCTTGGGTCACCATATGTACAGAGTTTATTGAACGGTGTGTTTTTTAATTATGAACTGACCCCGTATGATATCAAACAGATGTCTACATTAATATTTACACCAACACAAAAGGTAATGTTTGAAGCGCATTGGCGGACCGCATGTGAAATGGCCACTATAACTGATTTTGAACGGCCGGATGGTGACCCCTTGCGGGATGCAGGAATGCCACAGCTAATGGGAGAAGCACCATTGAAGACACCAACAAACCTGCTCTTGCTACTGACATGGGGAACGCTGACGATCATAACAGCAATGGACTCTATGTCAACGACAACACCCTGGAACAGTAGCAACATATGGGTGTCCTTAGCGCAAGCGCTGAATCAAACTGCCTTTTGTGTATCCATGGAACAACCAGAACAACCATTCCATACATGTCTTGTGGGATTGCCTATAGATGACACAGGGTTGATAAAAAAGGAGGCAGAAGGAAGACTAGCTACATATCAGTGTAATTCCACCACCAATAATGTTAGTGTCTGCTTTGAAGATTGGGATAAGTGGGTGGCTCAAATCATTATTAAAAACGGGACTATTGGTTGTTGGTATATTTTTATGTATCTTACTGGTTTTACCCTGTTTATTGTCACGTGTCCAAGGAATGATGCAGAAAATGGTGCAAAAATATATATTGTTGAAAAACCAAAAGGGGGAATTGAGGAGGAATTAGGCATTGTAGGATTGAAAGGGTTAACAGGATTGAAGTACTGAAGGGTCCGAGTCATGTCCGAAGGGAGGAGACTTGTGTGTCTGGAACAGGAGTAAAAACAAGATCAGAAGGAAGTAAAGGAGCGAGCGCATGACCTTTGTTTGTGAAAGAGGGAACGGCAAGGTTGTAGAAGATAGCCAATCGTATCAGCTAAAGGGACGCATGAAGGATGCGTGAACAGGACACATAAACCAATAAAAGATCACTTAGTGGCGCGTGTATAAACAAGTAGAAAGTATATAAGCAGTGTAATATTTTAATAAAGGGTCTTCGATTTACCCTCTATCAGAGTCCGTGCATCAATCCGCTATACTTCCCAGGAATTTGCTTAGTTTCTCCCAAAGGAACACAAGAATGCTAAACCTCACAGCTTAAGTACAATGTCATACGTGCAAGGGTAAAGTAAAAATATGATATATAGAAGGATAACTGGATTTTGCTGCGCAGCCACTGACTTTCTCCAAAATTCATGCTTAGAGACAAAGAGAGGACAGATTAATTGTCTGTCTGTACCCTGTTGCATTATCTTTTATGTCCAAGGGAGCAGAAACTTCCGCTCCAGTTGGGGATTTGTGCTTGCTGCTCCCTGCTATTAGCACCTGCAGGTAGCCTTTGCTTGTGTCCGCACTGGAATGTAACAACATTATATTCCCTGTGCAGGGACATGCAAAACCTAGGCCTATATGTATTTTCTGGTAACACTACCTAGATTAGCGCTTGTTTACAGCATGCTTTTATTAAGACGTTTTCAGGTGTGCTAAATAGATGCTGTAGAATGACAATAAATCCTAAATGAATGGTTTGGACATTTACAGCAATTTCAATGTTACTGCTATAATTTAATAAATAGTAGAGAATTACAGTCATTTTATCAAATAAATAGCATGCTACCTGCTCTTTGACTAGGGAAATGAATATGGTATTATGAACGGAATAAAAGTCTTGCGCTCTATTTTCTGCAACGCTGGCGAACACTAGTTACCCTAGAGAGCAGACACAGGAGTCTCAAGAGTTTTACATTTAAAAGGTGTTGAGGGATTAAAGTATCCATATATTTTATTGGTAAGTTCTTATTGTGCACTTTTTAAACTTAAAAAAAACCACAAAAACAAACCAAACCCAGGATTATACTTATCAACTCAAATAATGACTTGCAGGCTTGGAAGAGATGTTCCCGCAAATGAGCTATGTTCATCAGTGATTTACTTGTTGCTGCACAACAAGTTTGTGGCATGTATATAGCTTTGTGAACTTTGATTTTCAGGGACTGCAGGGAGAGTACAGTTGTAACAAAGATGTTTCTGGTAGAGTACAAGCAACCAAACATCCTCTTCTCTGTTGAAGAAGATGACAAGAATTTCCTAAAAGATATCACCACACGGGTAAGTTTTAGCAGTTGTAACCCCTTGTGTGAATAGAAAACTTTGTATGTATGATATTACTCAGAGATTAAAACTTGACTGCCTGTACTTTTAATACATTTTATTTTCTTTGTCAGCCCATCTTTTCTGCCTTGGTCCTTTTTGTAATATTAAAACTTCAAGGGGACACATTATTTTTTTCTTCTTTTCACTGGTCTCTTGTGGCCAATTCAGGGCAAATATTTCAAAAATACATTTATAATTTAAGCTTTTCAAATGATTGCATTGAAAAGAAATACCTTAACCATGTAGTTTTAAAATCATAACAAATAACTATGGCAAGAGAGGATTAGAGCAAAAGCAAAAATTTCATTTGGAATTCAAATGGAATTACTTTTCAGGAGAGGGAAGCTGGAATATTTACTACAAAACCAAAGAAGAATGGAATGAATGTGGAAATCAAGCCTGCCTGGAGTGAAACACCCCAAGATTTTCAAGGTGTGATGTTACTTCATAAAACCGAAATAGACTTGTCTTAGCTGAAAATAGTGTAAAGTTTTCCTTTTATATCACTGGTAAAATATGGGTAATTTTAAAACCATCTCAGAAGACCAAACATCCTCTGGAAATTCCAATTTCAATTGCTCAACACTGCAAATAGAGAACAAAAATTACCTTCCATACATTTCACATTACCTCTTAAAAACATGTGAAAATGTTACTCATTTCTCAGCACATAACAAGGCCCAGCCTACATTTCCTTTTGTGCCAGAAAATGCTGTTAAATTGATGGGACTGCAAATCCTTTATGGAGTTCTTTACTGATGTTTGCTTACAGGAAGATTCCAAAATAAATACACAAAACAGAAATGAAAGCTTAACTCAGATTTTCTTTATAGATAAGGCCTGTTATTCCATGGTAACAGCAATGGGACTGTTTAAGAGCAGGGAATCGTATTAATGTTTACTTACTAATTTACTCTTAGGAGCTGGCGTGTTTTTGAGCATGCAGGAAAGGAGAAAACTGTAAATAGAGAAAAATACAAAAGTAAGCTCTTTCAGAGGTTTCTTCTAGTTTAATTTCCTGCAATTCCGCGCAGTTTATTTGAACACAAAATCTGGATGTCAAATACATTTTTAAATATGCTTAGCTCTTGGAATTTAAAGCAAGAGTATGTAATATTCATGTTAAGATATATGTTAACTGCATTAAGTGAATGACAGTGGAATAATAGGATTGTAATTTTAGACTTGGAAACAGCAAGAAAGACTGCTCACAGGTCCCTGCAAGGACCACAGCTCCCTGCCAGTCATTTGGAAACAACAGAGTACAGAGAGGAATCCATCTCGGCACTACCAACGGCGTCATTACAGGTAAGCAAAGGGGTGTTGAGGAAAACTGTAGAAGGCTGTCATCAGAACGGAGCTCTAAAAAAATAAAGATGTGAAGATTTGTGATCGTTCTCGTATAATCTCTCAGAAATTAATGCCTTTGTATTATACAGTACTAATTTAAATTTACTGGTAAGGACACACTGGAATAGGAATGCCCAAAGCAGCACACAGTTATCAGGAAGGACAAAACCAGGCAAAGCAAATTAACAATGCCTGCATTCCTACTAATTCTCTTCTAATACATTACTGAACCTACAATTAGCAAATAATTATTGCTATACATCAGCAAGTTGATATTTAAAGCTTAATGTTCAGTAATGCTGTCTTGGAAGTAAATAGCAAGACATTGATATATTTATATTGGAAGAAGCTGTGGGTCCTTAGTGCAGCTAATGGGGAAATCAGGCATAGTAGATATTCCTTAAAGCAATGCATTTCAGAGCAGTTTGTCTCAAATAACATCTTCAATAGATTTTGCTACTCTTACATGCATTTTGCAAATATTTGCTTACTAAGGCTAAAGAATTACTTTTATTTCAGTTTGCTAGTTCTTCTGCAGGGACTACCCGGAAAAGCTTAGCAAGCACGCAGGTGGCAAGGATCCAGAGAGAAACAGATTTCCTCAAGTAAGTGAATTCTCCTTTTAACATATTTGTCCTTGGAAAGTAACTGAGCAACTGCCTTTTGCAACCAAGTTGATAATCATAGAATCATAGAATGGTTTAGGTTGGAAGGGACCTTAAAGATCATCTAGTTCCAACCCCCCTGCCGTGGGCAAGGACAGCTCCTACTAGACCAGATTGCTCAAAGCCTCATCCAACCTGGCCTTGAACACTTCCAGGGATGGGGCCTCAACAACTTCCCTGGGCAACCTGTTCCAGTGCCTCACCACCCTCAGAGTGAAAAATTTCTTCCTAATATCTATTCTAAATCTACCCTCATCCAGTTTGAAGCCATTACCCCTTGTCCTATCACTACATGCCCTTGTAAAATGTCCCTCTCCAGATTTCTTGTAGGCCCCTTTCAGCTACTGGAAGGCTACTAGAAGGTCTCCCCGGAGCCTTCTCTTGTCCAGGCTGAACAACCCCAACTCTCTCAGCCTGTCCTCATAGCAGAGGTGCTCTAATCCTCTGATCATCTTTGTGGCCCTCCTCTGGACCTGCTCCAACAGGTCCATGTCCTTCTTATGTTGGGGGCTCCAGAGCTGGACACAGTATTCCAGGTGGGGTCTCATGAGAGACGAGTAGAGGGGCAGAATCACCTCCCTCGACTTGCTGGCCACGCTGCTTTTGATGCAGCCCAGGATGCGGTTGGCCTTCTGGGCTGCAAGCGCACATTGCTGGCTCATGTTGAGCTTCTCATCCACCAACACCCCCAAGGTCCTTCTCCTCAGGGCTGCTCTTGATCCATTCTCCGCCCAGCCTGTATTTGTGCATGGGATTGCCCTGACCCAGGTGCAGGACCTTGCACTTGGCCTTGTTGAACTTCATGAGTTTGGCGCAGGCTCCCCTTGCAAGCCTGTCCAGGTCCCTCTGGACGGCACCGCTTCCTTCCAGCGTGTTGACTGCTCCACACAGCTTGGTGTCGCTGGCAAACTTGCTGAGGGTGCATTCAGTCCCAACATCCATGTCACCAACAAAGATGTTAAATAGTACTGGTCCTGGTACCGACTCCTAATACTGTGGAGGTCTATAAAAACAAGGAAAACAAAGGCAGACACTGGCTTATAAGTGGAGAATGTGGTGTAGGTCGGGCTTTGACAATTCTTTTTCTTATGTGTAATGTTATTTACATCTCACCACACACAGTTATCAACTATCTTATCATCCTTTAAAAAAAATTCCTAACACCCGTAGAATCAGAGGAAAAGCTTCTTTTCAAATTAGAGTACAGCCCTCGCTGCTGTAGGTCAAAACTGCTCACTGGAGTAGTCTCACAGAACTTTAGTGCTTATCAGTATTGAAAGGGTTGTGTGATCTACATCAGTGGTTCCGTGTGTTGCACCAGTGAGGCCTGATACAGATTGCATGTCAGGAGACTTGTTTACCTCATATGGTGAGGAAGAACGCAGGAAAATCCATAGCAGCCAGAGAGCTTTCTACCTTGCAAAGCTGTTTAGAGTTCAGAACCTCATATCATGGACACTGGGGCATGGCCTGGTGGACCACCATAGCTTGGAAACCACAACTGAGAAAACAGTGGGCTAAGTCCTGTCACAACAGGTTCCAGATTAATCATTATTATGCAGCAATACAATACCAAAACAAGTTCAGCGAGTTTTCTGTTATTTTCAGATGTGCGCACTGTTCTGCACCTCGCCTGTCTGACCCCTTGGCTCACTTCTGTCAGGAATGTGGATCTCCTATCCCACCTGTGCCAGTACATCGCTTCCCACCGCCTGAAGGAGCACAGGTCAGCAAAACATCGTAACAATCAACAAATCCTCTTTGGAGAAACCAACTTCCTCAGTAAATTACACATTCAATGCTGGCAAAACCATTATTTAGTCACACTTTCATTTGGAAAGCTCTGTTCTGGTTGTTTTATTTTGTTCAATACCTTTAGCAGCGGACCTGATGTAATTCTTAAATAATGAGCAAAATTAACCATAGATTGGTTCAAGTTCCATATATTTTAATAAGGATAACAATGAAAAAGTAAATTGTGTTTTATTCACTTGTGCCAGGAAACATCACCAAATTCAGATTCCTCACCATCCTGCAACAACAGCCGCTGCATCTTCAGGACCTGCGTGTGCATCTTATTGCAGTGCTAACTCGTGCGGTTAGTTAGTAACTAGTGCCTATGTCATAGCTGTAGAAGATCCATCTAATATGCCTGAAACCTTAAATGGTGGCATGTGTGCGCATATGTAAGAGCACTGAGTTTTTACTGTAATGCCTGTAACTATCTTCTCTAAGCTCTTCCCAAGAGTTAATAACCTGATCTAACAAGTCAATGGTGTATTTTTTTTTCCTGTATCATCATCGTCTTGTCGGAGGCAATGCTGTAGTTTCAAGTGATGACTGAGGATATTCAGCACCTCTTTAGATTAGGTTCATAATTAGGAGGATTTGAACTACCTGCACATGCTTTATAGTCGCATTTTAAATTTACTGAAAATTAACTTAGTACCTTTCTGGCATATTTTTAGTAGTCAGTAAAACATTCTCTTTACAGTTGTCTTCTTATTTTCTCAATAGCCTTTGATCTTTAGGGATTAATATCAGCATCTATTGCTATTGGTTGCTATGTTTCCAGTGACTTTACTGCTGATGTAAACTCTAACCAGGAAAATATTGAAAATCTCATTATAATCTCAATGATCTCATTAGGGTCCTTAACATGCTATGATGTGGCTTTTTCTTCAGATGGCACCATGTCTTGAATGCGGACATCTTGTGCCAATGAATACACCCACTTGCATTGTATGTGAGTCGCCAATAGCTCCACAGCTGCAGCCCCAAACCAACAACTGCGTAAAGGTACTTGAGAATAAATATAACAAAATAGCAGTTTACCTCCTGGCATGCATTATTCTAACGGATGACTTCATTACAAAAATTTTGATCCAGCTTGGGTTTGTGTAATTACATTATGACAGCTTTAAGAGTTAGTAGGATTAAAAACACCTTGAATAGAAATAATCATTAAAGGTAAACCACATAAGTTGAGGAAGGCATGCTGAAGAGCACCACATGATGTAGCAGTCTGAATGACAGGAATGCATGCACTTGTGTTCAGTAGAGAGATATTCTATGGTTCTATGATTTATGGCTTTAGTATTACTATGCATTTTAAGTTTATTAAATATATCCTCGTTACTCTGCTTACCTCATTTGATTGTAAGTGGAAAACTTTTTCACTGAAAGAGTTCTCAAACATTGGAACAGGCTGCCCAGGGCGGTGGTTGAGTCACCATCCCTAGATGTGTTTAAAAGTCGTGTAGATGTGGTGCTTAGAGAGATGGTTTAGCGGCAGACCTGGTAGAGTAGGGTCAATGGTTGGACTGGATGATCTTAAAGGTCTTTTCCAACCTAAATGATTCTATGATTCTCTGATTCTAAGTGCTTAGCACAGATGGGCTGGCAGGACCGGGGCAGTGAGCATATGCCCAAAACGTTAGAGCACAGTCTTGATGAGTGATCCAAAAGTGCTGGTGGTCTTAACCAGACAAAATTTGCCCTACAAAATACTCCCTACCCAAGGGTATGTGGACCCAAGTAGGGCCCCTCCTCGATCCCCCCGGTCAGGGAAAGGGTGTGAGGAGGAGAGGACTGATACTGCACATCCACAATTGGTTGCAGAGCTGGTGTCAGCAACAAGGTTTCAGTTTCTATAATAATGGGACCCTGTTTGTGGATCAGCAGGAGAGCTGGGCTAGTGAGAAGGATTTTTAAATGAGAAATGATAGGGGAGGGAGAGTTACCAGCAGCCCTGTGAGGGACAGGGCTGACAAGCAAAGGGTCTTGGGTGATGTGGACAAAAGGGAACACTTAATCAACAGAACAGGGCTGAAGTGAGATTGCCTCAAGCGTTTGCACATGAGCAAGGAAGTGCCTATAAGGTAGCACGAGGGGGAAATTCCCCCAGACCCTTTCTGTGAAATCAGCATGCTGGGGCCCTCTCTGAAGCGCCTGTACACTAATGAAAGCAGTGTGGGGAGTAAACTCAAGGAGTTAGAGATCTGTGTGCAGTTGCAGAGCTGTGATCTTGATGGGACCACAGAGATGTGGAAGGATGGCTCGCCTGACTGTACAGGTGACATCGTAGTGGGTGTCTGCTGTAGACCACCTGACCAGGAAGAACTAGTGGATGAGGCCTTCTACGGACAGCTAGAAGTAGGCTCACATTTGCAGGTCCTGGTCCTCATGGGGGACTTTAAGCACCCTGGTATCTGCTGGAGGAACAGCGCAGCAGGGCATAAGCAATCCAGAGGTTCCTGGAAAGCATTGATGACAACCGCTTGATACGAGTGATAGAGGAGCCAGTGAGGAAGGGTCCTTTGCTGGGTCTCATACTTACAGAGAAGGAAGGGCTTCTTAGGGATATGAAGGTCAAAGACAGCCTTGGCTGCAATGACCACAAGATGGTGGAGTTCAGCACCCTAAGAGGAAGGAGCAGGGGCAAGGAGCAGGGGCAAAAAGCAGGGGCACCGGACTTTAGGAGAGCAGACTTTGGCCTCTTCAGGGGTCTGCTTGAAAAAGTCTAATGATATCCTGGGCTGCATTTAGGAAGTGCGGTGCCAGCAGGTAAAGGGAGGTGATCCCTTCCCTCTACTTAACACTAGTGAGGCTGTACCTGGAGTACAGTGTCCAGTTCTGAGCTCCCCAGTACAAGAGAGACATGGACACACTAGAGAGAGCCCAACAGAGAGTCGCTAAGATGATTAAGGAACTGGAGCATCTGGAAGAAAGACCATGAGAGCTGGGACTGTTTAGTCTAGGGAAGAGAAGGCTTGGGGGAATGTCATCACTGTATATAAATATCTGAAGGGAGGGTATAAAGAAGACAGAGCCAGGCTCTTTTCAGTGGTGCCCAGCGACAGGACCAGAGGCAACGGGCACAAACTGAAACACAGGAGGTTCCCTCTGAACATCAAGAAACCCTTTTTTACTGTGAGAGTGACTGAGCACTGGCACAGATTGCCTGGAGAGCATGTGGAGTCTCCATCCTTGGAGATATTCAAAAGCCATCTGGACATGGGCCTGGGAAACCTGCTCTGGGTGGCCCTGCATGAGCAGGGTGGGGTTGGACCTCCAGAGGGCCTCAACTATTCTGTGGTTCTGTGATAATTGCAAGGGAACATTTTTGGAAAGAGAAGGGTGCTGAAAGGAAACTATTGGCTGAAGACTGCCAGATAACAAAGGAGTTTCATAATCTGAGGCAGTTCTCAGCTTGATGTCAAAGGAGATTATAGACAATTAACTTTGGCCCAAATTTAATGTTTTATGACAACCTTCACGTAGGTGCAAAGACAAACCTGAACTAATCAGTGCCAAGACTCAAAATATCAGATTCATTATTCTTAGCCCTGGTGGAAACTCACTTGTTGAGAGTGACCATGCTAAGATCTTTTAGGGCACCCTCATGGTAGGTTATTATTAATTTTCCTTGCAGATATTGAACTATCTGTTTTGTGTGAGCGCAGTAAAACTAAGCAAACTGACACTAACACATAAAAAGATCTGGAGGTACTGGTGCTGGATCTCCTGAAGGAATTGTACCATAGTTTAAAAAAACTTGTAGTCAAGATATGTAGGTTTGTCATGACCAGGCAATATGGCCTAACTAAAGGCTGAAGCTCACGGGACAGAATTAAAGGATCTCTTCTATCTGCAGGGCTGAATAACCACAGCACTTTGTAAGATCAACTCCTTTTCTTATTATTGTTGTTCATAGTTTTCAAATACCATGTGAAATATATTCTTTCTCTCTTTAAAAGGGTAAAGTAATTTGTCAGGCGTGTGGCACAGGAAATCCTCTTCACCACAAACACTGTGTGACTTGTGAAAGCAAACTGCCTGAAATACAGACGGTAAGGCTTCTTGCAGCAATCGCACTAGGGTTAATCAAATCAAAGCATGACATTCTTTTTCTTTGGAAAACTGAAGTCCTTCCCCTGTGTGCCTATGTTACAAAAGCAAAGAATTCCTCCCCCGTGCCATATTCAAGCCCAGTGCTCCCACGGATGCTGCATCACAAATGTCCAGCTAAACATAAGCGTATCGTATACCTTCGCATTTCTCCTGTGGGGGCCAGGATTGTAAATGCTCAGAAGATTCTTAGAAAATGGGTAGTCTTGGCTCTAAGGAAGTCTTGTTTATGTTCAGATTATTTTCAATTGCAATAGAAAACTTTAGTATATACATCAGGAAGATCATTCTCGTTGATTTCAATTATTTTGTGAAAATAAAATTTTCTTTTACATTATTTTTCTCTTTTACATTATTATCTCCATTTGCTGCTTCCCCTACGTGCATATAGCTACTATGCTTGTATTTGGCTGTGACTCTGCACAGAGGTGAGAAAAGCGACAATAAATGTCCCCCCTCAAATGGCTGGCTGCTTCAGCTCCCCATTTAGCTTGCTCATTTGGTTCCTTAGAAGAATTTTACTTTCACTTTTGAAGAGAAAAGTCTTGTATGCAAACCTTATGGTACATTTCACTTCTCCGGGTTGTGATAAATACAGAAATGAGAGAAGAATAACGATTTGCGAGTTAAAATCTTCTGATTATATTGGCAACATCCTGAGTTCCAAAACTGTCACTAGCTAGAGGCAAAGGTCTCTTGTATAGCCACTGATGTGTCATTTTGAAGTGAATTTCAGTGGGAATCTGTACTTACCTAAAATAAATATATGTTTAACTGCTTCACTGAATGTAGATATTAATATGTAGCTGCATATGTAGTTAGACATATGACTTGAATGGTGAGACCTGTAGTAGCTAAGAGAGGAAGTTAAATGCTTACTGAATTATTATTAATAGTAATCAGAGATTTTACTAATAATAGTGATCAATTAGCAATAACAATAATAATTCCTGAATAATTAATAATTAGTAATAATGCTGATATTACTATCAATGGATATTAAATAATTTAGATTTAGAACATGTGATTTAGAACTTGTGATTTTGTAAATTTTATCTTCCGAATGAACCTACTCCAAGTTACGTCGTTTAAATTGCAATGCAGGCCACAGATGTAAACAGGGCTATTTTGTGTTTGCTTTCTTGCTGTTGTGGTGTCTGTGATCAAAATAATTTTCCTCTGGTTCTGTTCCTTATCCATATTCCTGACTCACAGAGAAAAGAAACTGCATAAGCCCTAAGACAAAACCTAACAAAACATTTTAAGACCTATTTGTCCTAACTAGGATCTATACTCAACCTCTAGAAGTTTCAGCTGAAAAATCTGTTTTCTTTTGCATACCCATATAAGTTAATTGTAGTAGGAAAGCTAGGTAATATGTAATTCATATGAGGTAAAAGGGTACAAAAAATATTTATGTAGCAAATATCAAACTGAGAGAAAACTCATTGTCTGAACTTACTCTCCCTGCTACACTACTACAAAGAAAGGTACGAAGAAAAATAGCTGTTGTGTTCTACATTTGAAAATACAAGTTTATCAGCAGAGAAATCTCCCTCTTAACTTTAAGTGTACTTGTACACGGGACCATATTAATAAATACTTAGTGTAAAAGGACATGATTGATAAGGATTTTTTTTTTCGCGCTCAATTCTGCTAAAAATATTTAAAAATTAATTAATGCCGCATTTTACTGTGTTTTTTAATGAAAAAAATTAGAAGGTAGATCCAAATCAGTCTGTTGCTTATTCTAAGTTGAAATAATTCTTTTAGGCTGAATATTACTGGATGTTATCAAAGTAACTTGCTTTCCTCTTTCACCTTACTTATCTTGTGAACTTTTCTTCATAAGAAGTATTTTCTCCCTAATGCTTCTTTTGTATTATTAGCCCATGTTCGGAGGAGACACTCCCCCGCCTTATCCCAGCCAGCAAAGGAAGACAGTTCCGTGCTCAAAATGCAATCGTGTTAACCAATGTGATGCCCGTTTCTGTGACTGGTGTGGAGCCAAGGCACGTGTTCTCGGTGTTTGTGTTGACAAATCTGTTTTTACTCATCTGTGACCTGCAGCGATTTCAAACTTATCTTTGCAAAACACTTGTCAGTTAGTACATAGCTTATTATTATCAAAATACTTGCTTAGAGCACATGGGATGATATAAAGAAAAATTAAAGGCGTAGATGACATCCCGACCCCATGTCAGTCAGTGACTTAAGGGCATAGATGTATAAACTAATTACCACGGGTCAATGAGCATCAGCTCATTGCACCAGTTGAGATGCAATAGCTGTGTGCTCTGCCAAAGTAACTTATCCGTCAAAGGTTAAAGTATAGGCTAACCTAATGCAAGTTTTCCTGTATGTACTCTGGGCTATGGTTACCTATACAGGTAATCACCAGAGAGGAGACGATGCATACAATTTTTTTTGGCTGAAGGCCTCATTAACTTCACTGAAGACAAGTACTTTCTCTTAACTGCTGCTCAGTAGAGCTTTTACATGGTACAATCAATGTAAACAATTTCCTCTGGCATGCATTTTTAGAAGTATAGTATTTCAAGCTAAGATCATACTTGCGGAGAGTATTTTTTTTCCTGTGAGCTGGTTCTACATAAAATTTTAAACACTCCTCTATATGCATACGCAACCATTGGTCCTATACTGTACCAGGGGACTCGAGGTGGTGGGGGTAGTGTTAGAACTGAACAGGAAAGAATTGCAGTCAACATTCAATATCAGAGCACACACTGGTAATGTCAGGGCTTTGTCAAAGAAATGGTTTTGAAAGTGTATATTAAAAAAATAGCATACCAAAATGCTAGATCTGTCTGAAAAAATGTTGGCCTCCATAGGACTGTGCTGAAGATTTACTGTCTTGCATCTGCCAGTGTGTTAGCAGTCTGGTATCCTGGTTAATATTTCTAATCCAATAGCTTTAGGTAGTGCTACTTTAATTCCTTTTAATTCATGTCACTGCTTTTATCTTTTCTGAGCCATGCATCATATGTTTCTGTAGTGACAAGTGTTTCATTTAACTTTCCAGCCTGGACCTCCCCCATCCTACTTTACTTGTTCCAAGTGTGGTACAAGCAACCGTCCATATGCTCGCTTCTGTGGGTCCTGCGGTGTCTACATCGAGCCCCCTTCAAGGGTGGGTCCTCAGAACGGGAGTCTTATGGATGCTGGGGACTCACTGGAGTTTTCTGAGGTAAGACATACAGTCTTACGAAGCTGGGCTTGAACACAGCTGAAAGGCTAGTCCACGGCGGGTATAGATCAGCACAACCCCATTTATTCCCTCTTTGCGACAGCGTTGTGGTCTGTGAGCATGCTGAGGGCAAACCCGAGCAGATGTTTGTTCTGAGAACTGCTTTCTGAGAAGAAGTACCGTTAGCCAAAGGCCTTAATACAGCCTTATTCTAAATAGGAAGGTGAGAAACAATCAGCTTTTCAAAAGTGTTAGCTCTTTAAGTACTTTTATCTTATTACTTGTGCATTATTTGCATCCTGCTGATACAAGGTATTCTTTCATGAATATGTAACGGTGCTTTGAAAACTCCGTTTTAAGAAAGACCGTAATACTTAGCAGGGCCAGCTTTTGTCCTACAAAAGCATACATGTTGTTCTGCTGGCAATCATGAGGAGTTTTGCTTTTGCTTGAATTTGTGATAAGTTGCTTCATTGTTACAGAATGGCAATTAAAATCAAGAATTGTTACTGATTCTTCCCGCTAGCTTTTTCATTCCTTTACAATTTTGTATTCTATTCTAGTTAATTTCTGCTTGTAAGCCATTTCATTGTATCTAATTATATTACTTACACTTTTCCTTCCCCTCCACTCCCCACAGGCTAAACGATTTCAAGATCAAGTTGCCTGGCAGCCTCTTCCTATTTCCTTGCCCAAATCAAAGGCAGAACTAAAAGAAAGAGAAGATAAAGGAACCCAAACCGTTGGACTTTTTTACCCATCTAGCAAGCTGTTGGAAAAGAAGGAGCTTGAACTGATTTCACAAAAAGAAAAGCTGGAAAAGATGAGTGATCATAAGCCGCTCCTGACAGCCATTAGTCCTGGAAAAGGTTAGGAGCTTTGATTTTATGTTTTCTAAACAAAGCTGCAATGTATGACCTTGCTTTTTCTTGAAAAGATTATAGTCTATGGAATGTGGCATCAGTAGGACACAGATTTCCGTCTTTACAAGTCAGCCTTCCCACCAGTCACTTGTAAATGCAGTGCCTTAGAATTCAGATCACTGATCTCCATCAACAGCTAAAAGAAAGCCTATCAGCACTATCAATATTATGGTTATTGACCCCTGTGCAGCCTTACTAGTTTGCTAGTATTTTGATGTCCTCAGATCCTACAAGATCAGGGACAGGTGTCCTATATAGAACTGGAAACCACTGAACAACCAGCCCACCCCCCCCAAGCTGAAGCTCAGTTACTACTGCCACAGCGCTTGCTGGGAGTATTGTTAAACAAAACTCTGAGACACAGGGGATCGTAGCTCTTGAAAATATGCTGAGGCTTGCCTGTGTGAAGAGCTTGTTTGGGGTGCTGTTGCAGAATACATAATAGAAGTTTTGGAAGCAAAGGAAACTAAACTAGAGAAAGGGATTCTTAACAGCATTACAAAAAACAGGGTTGGTAGAAACCTTGAGAGCTTTTGTAGGCCCCATCTTCCAGCCCCGCAAAGGTATCAGTACATCTGCGTGGCTCATTGCGGAGATCGTCCATGCACAGACTACCGTATCAGTCCTGCAAACAATTTTGTTTCACAGTCCCTGGTTTGGTCAGTTAGTTCTTTGTGGAATCACTTCACTGCTTGCTGTCTTAAAAAGTTTGCAATTTTTAGACATTTTAGTTTTACTATCCTGGGAAAACTCCAACTTCAGCTTTCCAGATCCCAAACCCTTGAAGACAGTCCATCAGTATTAATTAGGGACCTAATAAATGGCCCAATTTGCAAAGTTGTCTTTAATCTCACAGGGCAGTCCAGCTGTGCAGTCCAGAGAATAAGCTAATGTTAAATCACTACAGCATCAAACCATGGTTACTTGTTTTGATCCACTTTCCCATCTCTATAGCTCTTTTCTGCAATTAGAGGGTCAACCCCTCACGCTGTTATCAGAATTATTTATCTGTTGGGTAGAAAAAGTCATTAATGAATGTTAGAATTTCCTTTTTTGGCTCAGTCTATAAATATCCAGATGATGCACTTTTATTTTTAAAATTGTCACTACGGAAATCTGTGTTCCTGCTCCTTTTCTCTGAAATGTGGTGTGTTCTCATAGACATCACTGCAGGAAATACAACACTTGACTCAACATGTCAGGGAGCTTAGTTTAGTCAGAGATAATAAAGGATTGGCCCGGAATACTGCTGAGAGGAAAAAAAAAGAAAGAAAAAAAAGTAACACTGAACATTCATGTATCTCTATCAGAAGTACAGCTCTTGACTTGGGAGCAAGAACTCCTTTCACTGGGAAAGGTTGGGGAGAAATTCTAAGCTGCTTTTGAACTATGTTAATTTTTATCCGTTTAGCAGAGGTAACTGTTGAAGTTGTGCTGTGTAATGGATTCTCCTTTAGACCCTGCCAAGGACCGAGGAACATCATTCATTCTATAAATCAAAAAATGTCTGTTGCAGTCAAGTCTTTCATGCTGTTCCCTTCCCTTGATGCTGAGCTGTATATATGGCTTGAAACAACATGTATCAACAAGACCGTACACTATCACCCAGGAAAATTTTGTTTATATATGCCAAATATGTCCATTATTTCTTCAGTTCAAATAGTATCAGACATTTGATATTAAAGTTTTAAAATACAAGTGATTAAATAAGTTGAGGTTTTTTTCATTTCTTGACCTATCAGCCATTAACCAGCCTTCTTTTCTTTTGTGAAAATTAAAAAAACCAACAGTTAGGACAGGGGTAAATAACGGTAGTACCAAAACACTGATCCTCTGATGTGTACTGTATTTCTCTTTTTGCTGTACTTTCATTCTGTTTTGAACAGGAACCAAGTCATTTACCAGGTAAACTTGATAAAGAAGCCTCCCCTTTTCTACTGTAACAAACAGTAAATCAGTGTAATATAGGTGTAATCAACTATTGACAGCATGAATTCTATCAGCGCTGCCAAAAATCCTTTTAGATGTAATAAAATGTCAAACATGCAAGAATATGTTCCTCGCCATCTGGATTTTTTGAAATAAAAACTGGGGATCTAGTCTAGTTATGAACCAGTTTATTGCAAATAATACTGACTTTTCCGGAGGGATCACTCACCAAGCAGTAGTCTAGCTTAGATTTTTTAATTACTATTTTCAACTTGTATTAGTTTTTTGCATGTGAGACCATGGCAGGGAACAATTTATGTTGCTCTGTGGATCCTTCTTTTTATATTCCTTTAAAGCTGCCTAACAAATAAGACTTGCTGGTTTAGTTTGTCATAGTTCCTACCAGTTCGATCTTGGAAGAGTCCTCCAAGCGCAAAAATCCTTGTCCACTTACCTTTTCTTCTAAAAGTCAGAGCAGCACTTTTCTTCTGACTTGGCTTCTTTTCACTCTTTTGAACTTCACTTAACGTGAAGGGAAGGATAAGGTCAGAGCAACTTCACTGTAAGTTAAACAAGGTTACCAAGCCTACACAATTTATTTACAACAAAATAAATCATACTCTGTGCTTTCCATAAGTACGCTCAAAAATAAAATTAGCCAAATCCTGATAACAATCACTTAAGAATGAGAACAAGTCCTTTTGTTTCTTTCTCTGATGAAAACAGAACATTGCTTTGGAAATACTGCAAAAACTTTAGATGGCTTAAGATGAGTTTTGAATCCAGGCACATTCAGCCCCTCATGTTTCATGCCCTGTACCAGCATAAAGGAATGCTGACTCTCTCCCAGAGCTCCTGACAGGCAAAAGAGCAGGAATGCTTAAGCTTTTAATACGCTCTCCCATATATAATTGAAAGGCATTTATTTGGGGAATAATTTACACAGACCAGAATGCTGTATAAGTTGAGGTACTAAATCTGTAGTTTTCAGATTTGGCGTATTGTTACCTGTCAGTGATCTCAAACCAAAGAAAAATCAGATCAGTAATGCACAATGGCTTAGTTACAATATTGTCCTTTTTTCTGTTTTTTCTTTTTTTTTTTAATGATCTGGAGTAGTGTCAGATTCTCCTTCACACAGGGCCAGTTTTGATTCCAAAGGACAATTCCAAGACATGGTTTTGTTGTGACAAGAGGTGCCCCAAGAATGAATTATAATTATCCATTTCTATGGATAAGAAAGCATTTCACCTTATTTTAGGGTATAACTTGCTTCTCCTTTTCTTGATCAGATGAATTTTCTAAAGAAAAATTCAAATTTTTTCATCTCAGTGAAAATATGCTATCTTTTAAATCATCCATCACACGAGTAGAAGAAACGTTAATCACAATTTCAGAGATTTCCTCCTGCTTAACTCTGTCTGATCAGGTTACTGGAGAAAACAGCTGGATCATGTCTGCGCTCACCTTAGAAGCTATGCTCAGAACAACCTTGAATTCAGAGCACTGATTGGAGAACCTCGAATGGGAAAGGTAGGAAGGAGCTTGTGAGTAATATCTTCCTATGCAGCCTCATGAAAAGATTATTGTAGCTGCTAGATAAACACTGGGAAAATAGACGTCTCCCTTTTCTTTATACCTTGAGCTGTTTGTGTGTGTAATTTGTTTTGTTTTGTCATTCCATTTTTTGTTCAGTCTTTCACTGAAGATTTTTTTCTGCTTTCTTTCCTATGGCAGTTTCTATTCGTCTCTCACCTCACAGCTATAAGAGAAGTGATAGAAGCCAGAAAGCTCTTGCTCAGCTGCTTTTATAGTATCTCACAGCAGGCAATCAAGAAAAAGAAGAGCTCATTGACATCTATGTAGTTGGTCAGTTAAATAAGCCCTGCTAGAAATGGGATGTAATGATATGCTTGCCTCTGCTCCGGCCTGGATTATACCAGCAGATAGCAGCAATTGTCTTTGGCTACATACATGGTCTACTTCCAGTATAACCTATACCAGTATTATAGGAATAGGGTATTGTTTTTCTTACTGGACATGTAGTCTCCAGGATGTCACCAAACTGCATTAAAATGATTAAAGAGGTGATAGCAAGAAAGTGGAAACTGGAGGTTCTTCCTAAATAGTCCTAGAAGACAGGACTGGTATGACAGAGGTCATTTGGTCCCTGTCCTGAGGGAGGATCAACTCTGCCTAAACTGTTCCTGACAGATGTTTGTCTTGAAGCTTTTCAAACTCACCAACAATGGAGATTTCACAATTGCCCAGGCAGTCCATTTCTGCACTCAATTATCCTTGCTGTTCAGCTGCAGTTCTGTATTGCTTTCTTTGGCAGCCCTGCTGGGTGAAGGAGTTGCATCCCCTCACCCTGCTTCCTAGGTGCTGCCAGCACAACTGCCTGTGGCAATGGCCTGTGGACTGGATCAGCGACTGACCCAGGCTAAAAATAGCTCTGGAGGGAAAAAAAGGGCATCAGTGACTAGTACAAAAGTAGGCTGGCAGCGAGCAGCTGGAAGTGGGATGCAAGCGGAAGTAGGGTTGGGAACTTACTGAACTGGCATAGCTACTGGGAAACTTTTTCCCAGTGTTGGACTTAAGTATCCCTTGTTACAGTTCAAGCTCACTATTTCTTAGCCTGTCCTGACTGATATGACATAGCAGTGAAAAACCCCCAATTTTAGCACATAGAAACAACTACAGGAAAGTCCATGAATACTGGTGTTCAGAAATCTAATTGTCGTTTGTCAGATTACACTTTTGGGAGGTATGACTCTCCATCGGATACTTTGCATCTAAATTCTATACCCACTGAGACCTATTAGGTCCATCAGTACGTTCCGAAGTTGTAGTACAAGTATAAATATAAAAGATATCTGCTTGGCGGAGATGAAGTATAGGTCCACTGCAATTGGTTTCCTTTGCTATTCAAAAGGATATGCCTGAAAAATATTAAATTGCCTAGAGAAGGCTATTCCTGCTGCTTCTTGGCCTTTTGTCATCGTATTGTCTTGAAACCACTGCCCCCAAAAGTAACAGAAGTGATTCAAAGTAGATG
Organism: Burhinus oedicnemus; assembly: GCA_008921705.1. NCBI lineage: Eukaryota > Metazoa > Chordata > Aves > Charadriiformes > Burhinidae > Burhinus > Burhinus oedicnemus. The sequence continues at coordinate 1,811,813 of VFFE01007960.1, forward strand.
CCAATTATCTGGGTTTAATACTGCTTTTTCAGTTTTCATGCGGATTAGAAATATAATCAACCTTATCTCAAAAATTCTCAACCTGCTGCAATATAACTTCTCAGCTTCGTTCCACTTCTTTATAATCCCCTGTGCACTTATTTATGTATAACTTCAGTGGTCTTCTTGCCAGCAGTACTGTCTCAATGAATTGATATAGAAAGTTGCCCATATTTTACTACAGACTGTGCTTCTACAGACTGGTACAACTGAAGCGGCAACCAGCTCTCCTGGAATAGGGGGTCCTAGGGAGAGCACAGCCTTTCATGCAGCTGCAAAATCTGCGTGGAGAATGACTGAATTTTCATGAAACATAGCATTGTTACATCTTTTGGATTCATTTGGCGTTTCAGTCATTCTGGTATTTCCAGTTAATCAAAACACCACCTGTCCCTTGTGCAGTTAGATGGGAAGTGTTGGTACAATATCACAAGTAGGCAAAGGCCACATGTGTGATTTTGTGTACTGGCTCCATAATAAACATCAGCAAGATTTATTGCTAAAATTATTTCTGTGTACTTTTTCTAAGAGATACTAATGGTTGCTCTTTCCCTCTAGATTAATTCTGCTGCCATCCATGAGGATGACTATGAAGTCACTATTACATTGAATTACGCTCTTGCTATTAACAAGGTCAGTTTGTGGGGATGAGGACCGTTGTTAGGCAGCTGGTCTAAAGCTGTCGCTAGGCCAGTCAGTGTAACGCTGGTATATTTTAAATTCAGGTCTAAACATGAAATTCTTTTGTTCAGAGGGTGTTAACTCATCACTTCAGAGAAAGGAATTCTTTTTCTGTTGGAGCTAGCTGAACAGGTATCTTTACCTGATTAAGCCATACTTCATGGCTACGTTGCTATCATCTTGCATTTCATTAGTTTGTTATTAATATTAACATTCTTCTTTCAGCTGATGTTGTTTGATCATTCTAGCACCCCTTAGCTCTTGATCTTAGAGACTCCTTTTCTTCAGTCTGCATATTGTGCTCTTAAGAAACAAGCTTAGTAATTTTCAATAGTTTGGAGTTAATGTTTGCCAGAGCTCCTGTTAACTGTATTCAAACACTCAAAATCCCTACCTCCAGAATTACCATGTTCCAAAAACCACCCACGTATTCATTTCCAGCTTTTCAAAGATTAAAATCTAGCATTTCAAAGATCCAAAATTCAGACTGTATCTCTTGTGTAGAATCTTTAAAAGCTTACCCTGCCAAGGGGTGCCTGAAAAGGTCTATCACATCATTTCACAAGTGAGGAGTTTATCGGATCTCTCAAGCGGTAGACACACTTTCATTTGGATGAGAATCTTCATTTCATTAAGTGAAGTTGTGTCACTTTTTTCTTTTTTTAAATCAAAACAAATACCTAACACAAGGTTTAGAAAAAAATGCTCCATTATTTTGCCTTGAAACAGAGTTTAATTATGTATAATAATTTGTCTTGTGCTAATTTGAGACTGATATTAAAAGCCTATGTATTTTTCATATGCAACATCACTGTTTTGTGCTACTAAGATTATAACAGGATTACATGATAATCTGGTTACTGCCTGCATTTTATGATTCTACAGGATATTCATACTAATAAACCAGCGAAGTTCAGCAGTCATTACCTGAATACTGTAACAGAAGTCAGAGGTGGACAGGATGGCGGTCAGACTAGTTTTGGTGAGATTTCCCCACTTCAGCCCCCCATCTTTATGGTAGATCATAAATATAGTAGTCAAGAATACAGAAGTAGTGCTTGGGAGGTTAGACACAGAGATAAGCAAATGAATATATTGGCACATTCTGCGCTTACTTAAGTTTTCCTTTAAGTCTCAAAATGTGGCTGAGTTGAGATTTAAGCAATGTACAGACTCTGTCAAAAGCTTATGGGAATGCTTCATCCCTAGAGGACCGCTGGAGAGGCCAGTAAATTGCAGCCGCAGCTCATAGCAGTCTCTTTCTTATAGTGATAAATATGCTTTGCATATTCTGTTAAAATAGGAGCTATAAATGTCAATATTATCTCTACTTTTGAGCTGTGCCAGGGACTCCGGCTTCGGTACATTTGGCAAAGATAAGAAATTATGAAGTATGTTAATTCTCGACCTAGTTTTCAGAGATGCTTCACTTGCATCTCCCGTTGGTGTCAGTAACAGCTCAGCATTTTAGGCATCACATATTGGACTTAGGTTTTCATTAAATCAACTAGTTGTAAAGTCAGCATTAGAATTCAGAAATTCCTGTAGTATAATTTGACATACTTCAATTCATGTATAAATTTCAGCCAGTTTGTGCTTCTGATCTGAGACTTGGCAAGTGGCAGTCACAGCACTAGAATCTGGTTTTCTGGAGTGTCAACGGTGTGACTGTGATTCCAGGCACTCTAGTAGCACCAGCTCAAAGGGTCCCCACATGCTGCATAATTTCCTTAGCAACTCTCCTGCACACTGGTGGATTACGTCTCTTAAAAATAATGGATGTACATATCTATTCAAGGTCCTCTAGTCTTGTTCTTAAGTATTTGGGAACTAAACAGCATTGGAAAGTTGTAAGGTTTTTGGTCAAAACAATTCATGAATCTGAGTCAAGCCTGTTGAATAGCTGCAGCTAGTTAAAAAAAGACTCAAACCCCCCAAACTCCACATTTCATTCAATCTTCATTTCAAAATAGCAAGTTTTTAAGTCTGCCTGAGCGTAAACCTTTTGTTAAAACCAGTCTGATCTGCAACAAATATTTCATCACTTTCTCTTGTAGAAAACTGATAAATATTGCTTTCATTTCAACACAAAATAAAATATTTTTGTGGATAAATTATTTCCAGATCTCTCCCCCAAGTTCTTGTTAGGATACTGACTTTGCTTTGAATTAACACTTATTTCCCTTTCTGGTAGGCAAAGATGATCATAATATTTTCCATTCAAGAGGCAAAATGAAGAGAACAAAATCAAGAACACTTACAGAAAAAGAAGATAGGCTCCCCGTATGTATCTTCTGCCAGTACAGGAAAAACTACCTATAGAGCATCATTAACATGAAGAAGGGCATCCAAGGGTAAAAACAGAAAGCTTTTAATGCTGACTGGGGTTGGGAGAAAGAACAGGGACAAAAGTCCAACTTAATATAAAACCTGAAAATTGGTAGCTGACATTTATTACAGAACTGGAAATAACCAAACTTTGTTCCTACTAAGAGCTTAATTAGATTGCTGCTTTCATTTTTGGACCCATTCTGTTTTACTGACACAGCATTAGGCCTAAAGACTGTTGCAGACTGATTTTGTTACAGGTTTTTCTCAGCAACAACATGAGACGGGGTCATTATTGTCTTGCCTTGACCCTTACTACCTGGTTTGACTCCATAGGACATACCCTTGGCTGTGCTAAAACGACTGTTTGCACAGCCAGACTGTGAACTACACAGGGGAAGATGATCTACGCAACAAGCTTTTAATTCAACTCAGTTTTCCCGTGCTGAGATGTCAGCACAACTGAGGGCAGGCTTAATGCAAGAAGCAAGGCTTTACTTCCACTAGAAAAATATCCTGGAAGCACTGCCTACTAACTGGATCATCAGTAATAGCACAGAAAACTTCAAAAGGGAAACGTGTTAAGCTCAGGTTGGATCACTTAGCCAACAAAATGGGTGGAAGAAGATACAGAACTTCGTGATATGAGTCCAGAGATAAAAATGCTTGGTCAAGTGATTGGGCTTTTGAAAGGGGGGAGGAAGGAGGTTGAGAGGTGGGAAGAAATAAAAGGAGAAGGTTTTTGGGTTTGTTGGTTGGTTTGTTTCAAGATTTAGTTATCATATTTCTGCAAGGCAAAACATACTCATTTTCTAAATAAAATACTTCCACAAGTTCTGGAAGCTTCAAACTTTAACTGTATAGTAAAGGAGTTGTCCACATTTACTGTGGTGAGCAGATCTTTGTACAGTCCTGGAGAGCTGCACTAATGTAAAGCCAGTCACTTGCAGACATGTTTGCTGAATCAAGACCTCAGTAGTGATACTCACCTGTGCTGAGATTCGGAAAGAAATTCCCACAGAAGGGTCATGAGTTAGTAATGCTGAGGTTCAGCTACATTGCACTCTTCCCTCGGCTACATTCATGGGACTGTGAGCATTTTTCACCTTTACTCAACTGCAGAATATGGCCCACCTACTTGTATTTTCACTATGTGAAATGTTACTGGCTGTTTTCTGTGTTTACACAGCCAGAGTCCAGACAACTACTGGACGAATTGGGTCCAAATGGGAAAGGAAGAATCACCTTGGTAAAACAGTTGCTCAGTGAAGTAAGTTATTGCTTGCTGAAGCTTCCCTTTCCAACTCTTTGACCATTTACTGCATGAATATTGGCCTGGTATGCAACTAACATCATGCTTAGGAGGCAACATCCTTGCAATACAACTGTCTTCAGGTTGAAAGAGCATTTTGGAGAAGAAATAGCCTGTTTTCTGTTTATATATGTTCTCCTCAAATTTCTATTTGGCTGGTGTGTAAGGCATTCTTATTTGGGTTTGTCAAGGCCATATAGAAAGAAAAATACATTAATTTTATAGTTTTGGGTCAAGTCCTCTGTATAGCAAAAGAAAGCATGACCTCTACCTTTTTGCTGTGTAGGTCCATCCTGACTGTGAAATCTGGTTTGACTGCCCTTGTTACACACATTGACTCTGGTTTTGAACTAGGACAAACATTTTCAGAAGAAACGTTAAAATCAATACCACAATTTCAACATTTCTCTGTCTTGAGCACAAAGACCATTTGCCAACGTAAATTGGCATAATATTCAAGCAAGGTGGAAGCTGAAGAATCTTTATGGCTTTAACTACTCACCTTCCCTCTCCTGTGCGTTCCAGGGAGCTGACCCAAACTGCATCAGCGATGAGGACCGACCTGCTCTCACGGTTGCTGTCCTTAACAAGCACGCGGAAGCAATCTCCCTTCTCGTGCAGAAAGGTGCTGACATTGACCAGCAGTCAGGACTGTAAGTGAGCACTGGTTCTCTGCCTTGGGTCTTTTGAAGTTTTACCAAAAAAGCACTTGTGCTCCAATTTCAGAGAGGACTAACCTCCCACTCCTCCTCCAAAAATCTGTCGTCAAGCTACTTTCAAAGCCAAATTAAAAAAAAAAAACCAAACAACACAACCTGCACATGAGCAAAGTTAATACTATTTGCAGTCCTTCTTTCAGTTACCAGTTTTGAAGATTTCTCATAATGTCTGTTACAAAAGCTGCTGTTTTATGCAATTGCTTCCCCCATCAACTTCCCCCACTTCAACTGTTTGTAGTAGTGTGGCTTCACTTAGCCACTCTAAAGCCTACCCAAAAAAAAATCACCGTGACTCCTAGTGTATTCTCTATCTTCATATTCACTTTCCTTAGTTTAATTTGCTAGACCATTTCTCCACGTACCAGGACAGTTTCCTTAGGTAATAAGTACATTACTCATTCCTCCTATGCAGGCACAACAACACTGCTCTCCATGAGGCAGTTCTGCTTGGATCGGAGGGAGAGGAGTGCATCCAAGTCCTGTTACAGTAAGTACTGCAGCTGGGCCTCTAGCTCAGCCCACAGCCTACCTGCACAGACCTGGTCCGCAATACTGAAGGGCCAGAGCCTGGCTGAGGCTCAGCGCTCTTAGCTCACAGTTGTGTCCCTGCAGGAAGAGGCATTCACAAATTCTGAAGTGACTCCGCATCAACATTTACCTATAAGCCACTTCACTAATTCCAGTAACTTGGAATGAATTTAAGTAGCTTAAAACAATCTGTTCTTTATTTACAGCTGCAACGCAAGCATAAAAAAGAAGAATGCAAAAGGGCAATCGGCATATGATTTGGCTGTTACAGCTGGAAATGATGAAGTGATTTCATTGTTTGCAAGTAAGCTTGGATAGGGAACATTGGACAAACTTACGAAACCTAGGAGCATTGGTCTCATCAGTGTGTGATTGCAGCTGCCTTTTCCCCAAGATGGAGCTGGAGGTTCTTTGAGTTTGGGAGCACCTAAGTGCACGTGTCCAGTTCTGTCTGCAGACTTCACAGCCCCGTGCAATCAGCTCAGGCCCTGTAACAGCCAACTATTTTGTACTAGATTCCCCCATTCCTTCCAAGCAGTTCAGAGCACAGTTCTTCACTGTCTGCGCTCTGTTCTGTAAGATTTCTTTTCCTTTCCAAACTTGTGCAAGGAGAGGGACCAACCAAACCTTTCAAGGCACAAGGACATTTTAAGGACACCTGATGAACACTGCTTAAGAAAGTTTGACACTTGACCAACAGCACTGCAAGCTGTACTTTGATTAGCTTATATTCTATTTTGAAGTTAAAACTGCATTCAGTGCAGCTCATTGCATTAAAGGTCAGGTTCTTTTCCTCCAGGAAACTGAGAAAAATGACTTTGCTGTTTTGCCTTCAACCTTTATTTATAAATGCGTCAACATGAGGCAGCAGTCAACTACAAATACAAGTTTACAAGCATACCAGGCACACTAAGATTTGGCATAATTAGACATTATTAGCCACAATCCTAAGTCTCTGAAGAAATTTTAAAACTCCTTCCCCTTTTCATTTCCAAAAGCATCCAAAAGCGTTGATATATTCAGCATAAAAATGGAAGTGCAAGAAACACAGGTTTTTGCACCAGAGCTACCAGCATCTCCAAAATGGAAACAGCTGGCTTTAAAAAAAACAAACAAACAACAAAACAGAACAAATAAAACCACAAGTAGTAATCCTTAATTAAACCAACAGGAAGAATAGGAGAATGCCTGCAGAAAAAGATTATGTATGCAGTGCATCAAACCCCAGTTACTTCCCCAAACAGACTCAGATGAGTGAAGGAGAATTCAGTCTGCTTCTCACAGAGAGCGCCATTCTGTAAGCAGTCTCAGGAAACTCAGTTGTTCAGTCGAAGTGGCAGTGCCAGAGCACACATACAAGAGAGAGACCACTGGCAAGTGAAAAACTACAGTAGCCTAGGAGCCCAGATTCTCTATTTCACGACGCACGGTCTTGGCTACATCTTCAATGTTGGCCAGCTTCTGAGAAATTTCTTTTTTCTGCAACGAATGAAAATAATACATTACTGTCTACCACTAAATTGAGCATTGTTCAGCTTCAAGGGGAAAGTGGGCCACGTCTCCCACAATGCAAAGGCTGAGAACCGGGAAAGGACACACCATCTGATCCGGCACGAGTCAGGAAGCAACAAGCCACTTTTTGCTCACTGTGATGAGGAGCCACGAGGCCAGGTAAACAATCCCAAGACTAGAAACTAAATAACTCTTCCAGCATCACAGGGGTGTAGAAAAACATCACAGTGCCGATATGTACGTACCACTGCATTTTTCATTCGTTCTTTGTCCAGCTTCAAGAACTCCTGCAGCGTCAGGTTAGTAGGAACTTTCTGAAGGGAGAGCAAAGCACAGCCCACAGAGTGTTTTTTGTGTTCCTTCCTGAAAAGAAAAGGAAAAAAAGAAAGAGAGAGAGAGAGAGAAAGAGGGAGAGGAAGAGGGAGAGTGAGGCAGCTCACAATAAGACACACGCAGCCGTTCTTCCCTGCCAAGCGCCTCGGTGGCCAGCAGCGGTTCCACCTCCCGGCGGGAGCGGAGCTGCCACCGGAGGCGCTGATCGCGATGGCGGGCGGGGGGGGCGGCGAGGCCAACCCCGCCGCTACTCACAGGGGGTCGTCGTCGGGCTCCCAGCCCTCCAGCTCCTTGAGGCAGAAGAAGCACTGCGCCACGTCGGGGCTGTTCTCGCTGGGGCAGTGCAGGAAACCCGCCGCCGCCATCTGCGGGCAGAGGGAGGGCGTGAGGGCCCGTCAGCGCCGGCCGCGCTCCGCCCGGCCCCGCTCCCCCGCCGCGCTCACCTGCTCGGGCGTGCAGGCGCAGCCCTCGGTGAAGGGCCAGCTGCGGAAAGTGTTGGCGCGGGTGAGGACGAAGTAGAGCCGCCATTCCTCCGGCAGCGGCACCGCTATCGCCATCTCCTCGTCGGCCGCCATGGCTGGTTTCAAACGGCGGCGGTTGGGCGCGCGGGGCAGGGCGGGAACGGGGCGGCCGCGCGGGCCGGCGGGAGCTGTAGTCCCGCTGCCGAGGCCGCGGCCCTCCCCTCACGTCCCGGGGTGCCGGTGCTCCCGGCAGGCCCCGGCGGGCGGTACCGGGGCTGGGTGAGGGCAGGACCCGCTGCCAGAGCCGTGGGGCCGGCGCAGCGCCGGCCGTCGCCAGCCCAGCAGCGGCTCACACGGCCCCCAGCCGCGCGTCCCTTGCACCGCCCCGGCCCAAGCCGCCGCCGCACGCGGGGTCCGGTGTGTGAGCCCCGCTCTCGGCGTCCCCGGGCTCCCCTTCCCTCCCTGTGAAGGGGGGACCGAGCCCCGCCGCCACACAGCACCCCACATGAAGGGGCTCTGGCCGGGGCGCCGCCCTGGCAGCGGGGCTGGCGGGGGCAGGCAAGAAGCGCCCTTGCGATTCCTGAGGAGCCTGAGATGCAGCGTGAGCCCAGCAGGAAAAAGGATGCGTTTTTTGAATCCTCCAGCACAAATCCAAGGGAAAGGAGGACAATTTGGCCAGTTTGATCTTTTTTTTTTTTTTTAAACTACACCCATAAGAAGGTGCCGTGGGTTTCCGTGTTGACAAAGCGGGTAGAGAAGCATGGCGGGAAGGGTCCTGTTGAGGCAGGACCCGCACAGAGATGCTCCCGCTGCTCTGTGGCGGCGGCTGCCTGTTCTTGCCACAGGCGGCTGTCCTTCCCCTCCCGCAGGCAGCAGGAGCGGCTGAACTCACCCTCTCTGCCTGCCTAACGCTGCCTGCCCGCAGAAGGAAGCGGGACCCTGCCATCTGGCTCGCTGCCACAGCGGCAGGAGGCAGCTGGTTTTGTGGGGAAGAACCAGCTTCTCCTCCATCACAGCGGCACAGGCTCGGTTTCCTGCAGTGTCTGATGCGGCAGGCGGTGCTTGCTCAGAAAGAGTCTCCTCCAGAAAAAAACCAAGGGCTAGAGGGAAGCAACCCTGCAGACCACATTACCTCCAGGAGCAAGCTGATGTAAGCAAAGCAGAGAGACAAGGGATAAAGATGGCTTAGCTCAACTGCGCACTAAGCTTATCAGCACAAGCAGGTGGGTCTGCAGAGAAACACATCCTCACACCATAGGTGGCAACGAATGGACCAGGCAGGATCTGAAACCTGAAAAGAAGCATTCAGCGCATACGTGTGCAACATCAGGACTCTCAGGAACGAAACTTTCAAAGTAAACTGCAAAGCATTACTTCTACAAAATTACTGACTACTATGCAAAACGATTCCAGTATTTACCCAGCTCAGCCACTACAGATCAACAGGCACGATAAGCCGACCACAGCAGGCAGCTTCCTGGTTGTGAAGTATCAAAGCTCAGAGGAGCACGTGGAAAGGTTTGGGCTTTGCTGCCCTGTTAGGAGAGGGTGAGGTTCCACCTTTATTCTCCAGGAAAACTTTGTTATGTTAAACTGGGCTGCATTTGGCAACCGCAATCACCGCTACAGTCACTGCGCAGCTCAGGGAAGCGTGGAGTAATCTAATCATGTCATTAAGCGGGGTGGATGCTGGCTTTCTAATCACAGCGAACATAACTCATCATGCTGGTCTCCAAGGCACAGAGGCAAGCAGAGGGCTAAGAGCACACAGTTTGTTTCATTGCAAGCCTTAGAGAGCCCTCATCCGTTGCAGAGAAAGCCAGATGTGCCTGACCTTTCAAGCCCTGGCCTTAAGCTGCTAAGCTTAAGAGCCATTCAGGCTTCTTATTATTCAACATTTTGGGGCAGAAATGCTCTCTTGAGAGGAGGCTGGAAATGGTCCCTGTGCAGCCACAAAAGAAAGACGGAGCTGCAGCATTATTTTATAGCTACTTCAAAGGCCACCTAATTCTGGTGCTGACCTAGTGAAGGCAGGTAGAGCTCCCTGGCAACCCTGGTGTGTTTCCCCAAGGCTGCCAGCCCCTATCAGATTGCACACTTGATTTCACATAGTGCCTGTTAGGAGGCTGGCCTCAACCTCCTGTCCTCAGAAGACTTGCTGAAAGTGGGGGGTGAACTCCTGCTTGCCAAACAGTGCCTCTGTGCTCACCCATATAGCCACCGGAGTAAAAGAAACTCTCTCAGAGGCAGCTTGAGTTGCTAAGAGGAAGTAACGCACACATACCGCAGGTTTCACCAGTGTCCTTGAGATCTGGTTTGCTGGAATCCCTTTGCAAGTCAGGAAGGTCTTCTTGGGTCACGGCTATTCATCTTTGCCCAAATCATCAACAAAGTGATCCTCGAGCCAGCCATGCTTACACCCTGTTCTCACCAAAGCCGTTAGGATCAACAGGGAAGGATCATGGTAAGCAGTTCAAAGCCATGCCAGATTTTCATAGGCAGCACTAAGGAACAAGGTGGGGAGCATCCCCTATGTAAGGTAACACTAAGGGATCAAAACTTAAGCTTATAGTGCTGGGAGTGTGGGATATAATAGGTATAGCAGTTAACTGGCTGATTTTCTAAGAAATAGGGGCAAACTAGCAAGAAACAAGCCATGTCCACATAAATGCAAAGCAATTTCGTGTTTCTGCAGCCTGCAGAACAGCAATATTGATCTCCATCCCTTGTAACCTTTAATGAGCTCATTCTTACCAGTCTCCCTGAAGAAGGCAAATGTTCCTATTTCTACTTTTCCAGGGGACAGATCCAAAATGGCTGAGGTGCAAAGGCTCAAAGGCACTTCCTTGCCTTTGAGGATCTGGGGGTAAATGAACTGCCTGGATAAAACAAGCGGTCTGCAGCACAGTGGGAATCCCAGGGCTGTTCTAACACCTTCTTCACTTGGCATCCTCCCTCTGAGGGACAAAGCCACAGAGGTGTAAGCACAGAACAAGACTCTCCTCAAAATCTTCATGGTCACCTTTGAGAACATGATGCAGAACTAGTCATCTTCTTCAGATTACCTTTTATCTCCTCATTCTGGCTGGCAAGGAAACAGCCCGCTAGGGCCTGCACGTGTGCGGCTTATGTGTGGATGCCCAGTAGAGAAATAAAAGAGTTTCTTGCCTTGCTCCACTGCCCACACACACGCTTTGCATCCTGTATCAGCCATACTTGAGTTTGCTAGATTTCAATGAAATAAGATGATGGAGAGACAGCTTAACAAACAGTATGACTACAGATAGGCTTTTCCAAGGGAAGGGCTTTAATTCCATTCATAAAGACAGATATTTTTTTTCTTTCCACAAACTCTTAACATCAGTAACATTGAAAATTTTCACGTAGTCATAAAGCAGGCAGAAATGTGCACAGATGTTAGGGCACACAATGCTTGGATGGGTTCTTTTTCCTCTCGCACTAAAACTGGTTTTGTTTTGGTGATGATGTACATTGGCTACACAAAAAACATACTTGTGTCCATCTCTCTGTTGTTACCAAAATGAAGACTCCATTAAGGCAACTACTACTATAGCCAGGCACCCAACAGGTATACACAGTGGATTAAGAACAAAGAAGTCACATTCGTTCTGTAGCTCTCTGTGGGGCTTGATGTGAAAGGAACAGCACAGTGGATGTGATTTGTGTTTAAAATGCACGGACTGACCTTCGGTCAGGCAGCAGAGCAATCTGCCAACTTACTGTTCATCTGCAATAAAAGACAGGGAGAGAGAGAAGCTGCTAAACTGTGTAAAAGGACTAGACCCCAGTATCAGATTAACTGTTTAGGGTTTGCATTTTTTTTTTAATTCTTGGTTATTTCTGTTTACTCTTTGTTCTCCTCTTTACTTATACTTAGAGCCATGAAATCACAGCCTAGATGCTTCCAAGAACTGGAACTGGCCCACCTCTACCCTCTCCTCCCTCCAAGCTGCAAACAGCTTGCTTCTACAAACCAGAGCCTGCATTTCAAACATCACCACTGACTTTTGTTCTGGGTTTCTTCTAGCCAAAGCATCTGTAGCAGGAGGAGGTGGATGCTGGAGCCTGCAAGGCTGGCCCTGTGGTTAGAGGTGTGCCCAAAGGGCTGATCTGCAGGATCAACAACTGGCAGATAGGTTGTAAGATTTCAAAGAGCTGATTTGGCAGCTGTTGTGCCCTACCTTGCCTAGCTACAAACCCGCTTGACATCTTGTTTCTGAACACAAAACACTGCGCACTACAAGAACTTCACACTGAGCACAAGGTCAACGAGGGGAAAGGCAGGCAGTAGGGAAGGAGCGGAAGAAAGACATCTCCTCTGAGCCTTGGATTCGGGATCACATTAGTTCACAGGCTCTTCGTTTTTCCTAAAACGTGGTTCCAGTATTGCTGTTCTGGCATGTGTAGAGCTTTCCTGAAGTTAGCAACCAGCTAGATGCAGCAATATCTTATTTCCCTTCACAGATTCAAGACATAGTTCCTAACAAAGCAATCAAATCACAGAAACACTGTGGATGATTTAAGCTTAGAGGTTAATTTCCCATAAATAAAAACAGAAACAAAAAACCTGCAACTTTTTTTGGATAGGTTTCAAAATTTGAAATCCGTGGGGCCCCTCTGAAGTGACAAGTATTTTTTTTGTTTGGGCTTTTTTTTGTTTGTTTGTCAATGAGGCTCTTCGAAGTAACAGTGGCAGGAAAACTCCTCATAAAGAATTTCAGTCTTCCACTGGTTTCAGCATGTCCCAGTTGGCATTTCCAGGCCTCTCCCCTTGGAGCGTAGGAATCAATCCTCTTGGATTGTGTACTTTCAGCACACAACATAGTACTGTTGACATTTGAAGTCCTAGGGATAAAGGCATTGGTGCGTTCCAGCTGTCACGTGGCAGCCAATGTCCTCTGCTGAAAGCCATGGTAGTTCTTTGCTTGACAACTTGGGCTTTTTGTAGACCCTGAGACAGCTCCAACAGATCAGCGCCGCAGCCTGAGAAAGAACGCATGCTTGCACTCCTTGCTGTCCAAGGGATAGTACTTGTCATAAAAATCCAAAATGTATTCTTCAGTCTTAAATCCAAATTTTTGGTAGAGCAGCATAGCAGGGTTGCTTGCAGAGACGTGAAGGGTTACGTCTTTGCCCATGCAGGTCTGCCAAGGGAGGGGGGGGAGGGAAGGAAAAAAAAAAAAAAAAAAAGAAAAAAATCACTGCAAGAGAATGAGACAGCCTCTGGGGGAATGCGGAGGTGAAGAGATTCATCAGTTCAGGTATTCAAGTTCCTGAGGAAATGTGAGAAAATCGCAGGCCTCGACACAGAAGTTACCACACATAGCAACAGCTGAAAGACGAAGAGAGCGCTGCTCTTTCTCAGAGCCTTTGTTTCTGGGAAAGGTGAACTCTCTGACAATGAAAGCAGGTTCTGGATTATAATTTGTCAGTTTTCCATTGTCAATTGCTAAGTAATTGTTAATTAAAAATAATCTCAGTGTACAGCACTGATCTCAAATACTTATTAACAACGGCCTGAAGAAAAGACAAAACATGCCAGAGGATCAGGCACCGCGCTCCTCCCCATCAGCAAACAGAGCTGAGCTCTCTGGGACCGCGCGAGCAGCCCCAGCGCACCTCTGGGCTGTCACGCTGGAATTCCTGTCTATCCCACCCAGCTCCTCTCCCATCCTTCAGGGCACAGCGCTCTTCTCCTGAGAAGGCAGGGAATTCAGTTCAGACAGCAAACGGCATGGCTGAAGTTACCTTAAAGATCCCAGATTATTCTAACTAGCAGCTCTTTGATAAAGATGCTGATATAATAATTTTTTCCTGCTTTCATCTAGTGTGTTAATAGCATTCTATGTATATCAAATGCATTGTAACTCTAAGTGGGAACAGTAACACCCTTTAGGAAATTTCCAAGGTAGATCATTCAAAGGGAAAGTTCTCACAGGGATTTAAGGAAAAAAAACAAACAAACACACACACCCCCCAAAAAAAAAACAACAACCCCAAAAAAACCCCATAAAATAGTCAGGATTCATTTTTGGGAAAAGGTAGTTGGAGTGAGAAGATGCAGTTTGTTGCTCTTGGCTCGATGCATTAGAGTGTAACTTCTGACAACAAAACCATCATCAAGGCACTATTTGCATCAATGCACTTTCAGTTAGATTATGCTGTTCCCAAGAATCCATCCCCAAACTCAACACGCTGATCCAAGAGACGGAGAATTACCCTTAATCCAAACAGTGTATGAAAGTGGCTCTAACCACAGAGAGCAGACCCCTGTGTCAGCCCAAGCAAACTGCGAAGCAGCACGTACAATCTGGTGACGGAGGAACAGAAGTTCACAACCACCATTTCCTCTCCTACATGACTAAATCCATTTTACCACTGACAAATAGTCAGCAATGGAAAAACAAATCTAATATGAGCTGAACATAAAATGGTGATCTCTCATTGCTAGCGAGCCTAATCAGCCTCAAACCTGCCTGGCTCTCCTCAACATGATAATTTTATGCTAGTCTACCTGCAAGCAGAATTAGGTTAATTGGCTGTGATACATCCTACAAAAAGCTGTGATGATTTTCCACAGCTGTCTTGCCAACACATCCCAGCTCTGCTGGAGAGACATGAGTCCAGCTGCTGGATCCCTGCAAACCTTGGCGCATCGCTCATGCCTGTTCTCACTAGGTGTTGACATCTCACGTCAACAGACTACAGTTGAGGGCAATTTACTTAAACGCTTTACACACAGATGCTCGGGAAACGTATGGGGTGAACTTAAAGTAGACTGGTTAGCAGCCTGTGTCAACACGTAGAGCAAAGAGAGGTGGACACTGCAGAGAGCTGGGCAGGTAGAAGAGTTACCCTCAGGCAGCCCAGAAGAGCTACCGTCAGTGGAAACTGCTTTTCCAAGGTATAGATCATGGTTTCCAGGGCTCTGCCAGCACTCCCTATACCTCTCTTCAGCCAAATGAGTATGAGGAAAAACAGTTTCAATGGCGAGTTTTTGCTAGTGCAGCTCATCTTGACTAAAACAAGTTAAGGAATGTTTCACATCACCAGCTCTGCCAAGAGAGTTCAGGGAGTGGTAAAACTGCGGGCCCTAATGAAGCACAGTCAGGCTCTGAAAATGCCATCTGTCTGCATCCTCACTCAAAATTAAGCTGGCTTTCCTGCAATTTATTTCAAGAAAGTGAATGGAATTAAGGCCACCTGAATAACAGTATTCATTCAGAGATTTAATGAAGTTTAACTACTTTAATACCACCTGTTTAGTTAGCTCAGATTAATTTTCTCAAGTGTCCCTGTGGAACAAAGCCCAGTTCAAGCTAGTTTGAACAAATCTGAATGAGGCTGCAAACACTTATTCTTTATCTTCAAGCTCAGTTGGATTTGAACCAGCATATTAGAAGTGAAAGAGAATGATTAAGATCAGTAAGTGATTTAAAGCAATGGCCCTGGTCACAGAATAAACCTCCAGGTATAGCCAAGAAAGCTGCAACAGATTCTTACTGAACTTCCCCACTATTACCTCATCTTCTCCTTTAAACCCCGAATTTACGGTATTACTGTTATGTGAACTATTGACCACTGAAGAACACAAAGTTAATCCCAAGACAGTCAAATTCTACAACATCTCGCTAATTCTGAGGACCTGACCAGTACGGTTATTCTTCTAAATACATTTTAGTTTCTGCTTTTGAAGTGATTTCCCCCTATAGATGTTCACACGGGCTGGTGACAATCTGTGCAGGTGTGAAAGCAGAGAAAGGGCAAGGGGAAAGGGAGAGCTAGTTCTTTAGCAGAGACGTGGGACTTTTTCATTACCTGGATAAGATGGTAAATCATGAAGGTTGCAATCCCAGCTCTTCTCCACTCAGGGTGAACTAACAGAAAAGAGATGTAAGCTTCATTGTATTTCACATCTGGCACCATAAAGCCAAAGGCAATGATAACTTTCTTGTAAAGGACAACAACGCTGAAGTCTGGATACTGCAGGCATTCTGACAAATCAATTCCTACAGAGAAAGAGACAAACAGCAGCTGAAAGCATTGCAAACTGAAAGAAAAGCAGACTATATTGTGTCACACTTGCATAGAAATTCAGAGTTTTAAGTCCTTTTAGAAACACTCACTTGATCCCTTCCTTTTGCCTTAATTTCAAAGCTCTGAGATTGAACCAAATCTGCTTCAACCAACCAAACAAAACAAGACCTGCTTACTACTGGGGATTCTTGCATGGAGAAATTAACAAAGCTGATTTCCTCCCAAATGACCCAAGGATGAAACTAAAACTCAAAAAGCGGGTTCTCTAAACCAGAATGGTTTTAAAAATAAAAAAATAATTTAAAAAAATATAAAATCACACAATGTCAGCACCCAACTAATATTTCCTTGGTTTGTATTCTCAGCCATATCAGACGACTCTGCTAAGGACCCAGTTCTAAATATGCCTATGAATAAAGATACTTGCATGTGCAAATGTTTGCTGGATTGGGTCCTAGTAAGTTTGTGCCCCTTGCCTAGGGTTCCTAAGGGCTGCAGTAACATTAATGGATAAGGATATGCTTCTTCATTTCACCTGGGAATGCCAGGCTAGCACCAGGTTGGTGTATACCATTCCTATTCCAGTCAGCAAACGCTGAAGTACCTGCCTGCAGACAAGCAACAGGGGGAGGATTTAGAGTGTATCAGCCAGATACACTGAGTGAGGCATCCAGTTCTTCCTGCAAACTCTCTCCAGACACAGTGGACACCAAACCAGGCTTCAGCTTTGGTAGCAATACCTGCCTAATGTTCTTATCTCTTTTCTCCACCTGGTCTTGAGCTCCTGCTCCTTCCTCTGTTGTGCATACTCAGCTGTTTGCGGAGCTGCACTGTGAACCTGACCGCAGCTTTCAATGCTATCAAAACATTTGCTTTTAGCATGCAAATTCTCTAATCCAGGGTGTGAAGCAGCCTCTCAGGCAGTGGTGTTTCTGTGAGTCAGAGGCTGGACAGAAACGCCTGAAGCTGGTGACTTCTGAGTGGAGTTTGTTACCTTGCCTAATCACATTGCTGCTGCAGCCTAAGAGCGTCCACGCAGCATGTTAGGGCCAAGCAGTGCAGTTCACAGCACAGAAGACTGTTTGGTAATTTGTGTGGACAGGCCCTAATTGAGTTGCAAGACATAGCGGAGCTGTGCCGTAAATGTTAGTTTCAGCCTCAAATTGGCAATCGCAGATATATTTGGACTGTGGGATAACAAAATAGCAGAGTATGTCTTCCAGTAATGTTTATCACTCTTGATGAGATGCAAGACTTCATAAGGCGCCAGGAACAAATAAGCGGGTGAATTATTTTCTTGCTCGAGAGTAAGCTGGGTGGAGTAAGACGTGGGAGGAATCGATTGGCAATAGGGAGCCGCTTTAATTATCTCAAGGCTGCAAATGACTGTGAAGTGCCTTACAGCATGTCTGTACAGGAACGTTACATTGCCCTGAGCACACTGGCGTCGATGAAATGGTGCCGTCCCCTCAGCACGCAGTTATTCCTGTAGGAAGATGCTTAGCTCAGTACGGTTTACCACTCCTCTGCTCGGGAGATGTTTCCCGTTAGGACATGAAGGCACAAGATACCATGACAGACAACAAGGAGGAATCTTGCTTCACATCAGCTCATTTGCGGTAACTACCTGCAAACTTGTTTCTGCCTTGTGAGAAACGAGAAGAGCTCTGCCGGGAAGGATATGGAGACGTGGAGAAACTAAGGCCTGGGCTTACCCCACCTGGTGAAGTGCCTAAAGCTTCAGAACTCAGTCAGTGAGAGCATCACTATTAGAAAGCAACTGAGCACATCTAAGATATCATTTACTGATGATAGCATCCCCCAAGCACACATACTTCAGATACCTAAACTTAGGTGCAATTACAGCTGTTTCTCCAGACAACAGTGCTAGCTTACCCCAGCTGCATATCCCACCACCCCCAGAACTGCACCAGCCTGTTGTGAAGCTAAACCCTTCCCATCCACAAAACCACTGTGCTTTATCTCCTGAAGTATCACTGCTTACCTCTCCTGCTAAAACAGAACCAAGGTGCAATAATTGTATAATCCCAGCCTCAGAAAATTTACACCGTGGAAGAGATTTTGATTCCTGTTTGGAGACCAATGGGAGTGTCAGCTTTCTGATTTAATAATGAACAGTTCACAGTCGGGTGGAACACACCCATGCTCCTTATGTTAAATAAAACAGGGTGAGTCCTGAAGAACTTAATGAAGGTGCGACCCAACTTGGCCAGAACTTCAAATGCATTATCAGAAGAGAGACAATGACAAAGGGGCTCAGCCTCTGTTAGGATTGCAAGTGTCTCTCATGAGCTTCAAAACAGCTTGTGAAAGGGAAGGTATGCCACGTTATCTCCCCCTGAATTGTACAATTTGGACAGTGAGCAGCACAAACAGCTGTGATCCTGACTGTAGTGTATGAGCACTGCTGAACTACAAACCTTGTTGAATCACTATCTGCAAATCAAAACGTAAAGCAAACAGTTACTTGGAATAAAGGTGTGTACTGTTTGTACTGGGCTTTTCTAAATTAGTCCACCACGTTGTTTACTGATCAGAAGTTGATCCATGCAGTAGATGAACATCACAATTATTATTTCAGAAGAACTAGAGACTACAGTGTTGTAACTGCCCCAATAAAGGGCAGCTGCTGTCCCAAAGAGCCTACAGTTCAAGAAATGACACATAAATATCAATACCCAAGCTTTCTCATACCTTGCAAATACTGAGGCTTGAAGAAATAAAGGACATCGCAGTGAATCTTGCAGTTGTGAGTGCAATTCCCAATTTCACTTCAACACATCTAGCTGCTAGGAAGAAACTTTCTTATGAAGCTAATGAGCAGTAGATATCTGGTATAAAACTGTTTACTTCAGCCCCAGACTCTGCAAAACATTTCACTGGATGCTTAATTTTGGTAACCGACTACTCCTATTGGCATCAATGGTGTCACCCAAAACAACCTATTTTTTTTTTAAGTGCTGTGATAATTTGGGCCTAATTGCCCAGTTCTAAATGATCTCAAAAGACAAAGACACCAAACCCATGTCTCCATCTCAACTGCATTCCTATGATATCAGATAATGGTTTTCTAAGAACCCAGCCAAACACCAACTGAAGAGAAGTTTGGTCCAAGAATATTTTTTTCTGAACAAAACCACTTCCTTCTTAGAAAACCAAGCGCTGAAGGAATCTTACCAGGCCAGAAGAATTCGTGGCACATGGAGTTTATAGTGGGGATGTGATTAGGGCGAACGTAGCAGTAATCAATGGGTGCTTCTGGCTCAGCCTTCCAGTTGAGATCATTCCTGTGTGGATACGCCCGGATTTCTGCCAGCAGCCTGAGTTTTGGGGGCTTTGTCTCATAATCGCGCCTGCCAGTAACATGAAAAGCAAACACAAAAGGCGAGTGAGCAACAATAACTGCCACTGCAGCTGAATGGGTACTGCCCATAAAATATTTTCTGACATGCTCAACTTGGAACAAAAGAACAGTCTTCCATTCATGTGGGAAAACAGCACCCAGCTCAGCAAAAACACCCTTGTGTCAGAGGCCAGGACACTTCCCGGATCCACAGCACACCAAACCAACCACTCCTTACAGCAGGAGCAAGGAAATCACAGTTCTGACCCAAGAGCAGGTGCAATATGCAGTGAATGACTACGGTGATTCCCCCTCTGCCCTGTCTTCTCTTGGAGATTCCACTTCCAATGCAAAGCCAGCTTAACTACTCAGCTAAATAATTTAAACACTATCCTTTCAGGGTTACCATAGTATACCGGGTTGTACTCCAGGGATGAGCGAGGAACACTGCCCAAGAAACGTGTCCTCTCTGTGGGCTGTTGGTTCACAAGCCAAGAGCAAATTCAACCTCTGACCATCTGTACCTGATGTAAGGTTTCAGGACGCGGGAGGTGTAAGGACTGACAATACTGTGGTCTGTCAGCAGGTCTTCTGAGCCTACCAGTCGATACAGAAACTTTGTTGTCTGCTGTCGATATCCCTTCATGGCAGGCAGCATTGTCTATATGTACAAAAAAATACACAACATTTCAGGAAGATTAATCAATGACAACACAGGGGAATCATATCAACAGAGGGAGAATAAGGGCCTTTCAATTTGACAGAATGGACTGGACCCACAGCATGACGGTCACACCTTGCAGGACTTTGCTGTGACCTCTCAGATTTAGCACCCAAAACTATGAGCCACATACATCACTCTGGAAAGCGCCACAAGTGATCTCCTTCCTACACAACATGAAAGAGCAACTGCCTGTTTGGGTTCCTCCAGGCCTCTACCATCAGTGTTTGGGCAGGGCTGGAGTATGAATACATAGACATTTGTGGTGCTGACACTGATAGACACCTGTGCTGTACGAGCACGTCCCAAGAAGAAAGGGGCTTGTGAAAGCATTGGTGGGGACGCAGCCCCAGGTCAAAATGAGTCTTGTTGACATAACCCTTTTCACTTTGGGAGTCAGATAATCTCAAGGTGACACTGCTGTCTGCAGCAAAAGCTCTAAAATAACCAGTGCTAGAAGCTCACTTAGATTTGGAAACACTCACCTGGTATCTGTCCAAGATCCTGAAATCCTGGCTAGTAGTTCTGTATGTTGCTTGCCCTACTGGGGACCTGGAAACACTTCCTTCTTTAGCTCCGTAAATCCCATCAACCAAGAGCAGTGCAGCATTCACAACTTGGTCTAAGTCAAAGAGCGGCAGTCCTCTTTCCCTCTTGGCCTGCCTGACTATCAGCTTGCGCCTCAGTCTCCGGGCCTCTGGGGTCATGCTCATGGCATTGGGACAGGCTTCCAGTCTCTTCAGCAGCAGCTTTTCCTCATAGATGCTAACAGAGGTATGCTTGGGAGCTCTGGGTTTAGCATCCTTCTCCAGCTGTGGCTTCCTCTTGTCTCGCCCCCTCACCTGCAGCGATGCATTTGACTCTTCAGGATCTTCACTATCACCTTCCATCCTTTCCGTTTTTTCTTCTTCACTCTCCACCTCTTGCTTGATCTGCTCAGCTGTCTTCACTTTTTTTCTGCTTGCTATCACAGTGCCAGCACCAGCTGTCCCACTGGGAGGAGGTACATACTCTATTCCTGGGTCTATGACTCCATCTCCTTCCATCTCCTCATCATCTGTTCAAGAGATCAAAATAATCCAGGAAAAAAACATAAACATCAAAGCCCCATTTCAAAAAGGGTTGTCACAGGACTTTTCTGCTAAGGAGAAATAATGTAGGTTTACCCAACACACTCCATTTTCTATATACTTTTGGACCTCCTGATTTTGGACAGGAGACACTGTAAGGAGTCCAATTTCACGACGCAGAATCAATCCTGCTCCTAAGGTGTCTCGCATTTTGGCATCCAAAAATATGGCACTCCTGAGCTGCAAGCTCATGCTCTTTGACAAGTGTTACGTTTTTGAAAATTCCTGAAGATTGGGGATCAAATTGGTTGGTTGGTGAGCTGTATCTTCAGCTAGCATACCCTGGAAGAGTTCTGTTTCAACTGATGGAAGACTTAGGAGTCATAGAAGCATAGGATTTGTCCCTCTACAGAACTTGACTCTCCTTCCTTCCAACAAGAAATGCTTTATTCTCGACTTGTCCAATTAGATTGAGGTCTGCCTCCTAAAAGCATTCAGCCTGCATCGCTGCTTTGCAACCTGACTGAAATGTAACGTTTGTTAATTGGGATATTTGAAGTTATAGAACTACTGGAATATTACCACGAGAATTAAATTTCTCCCATTTAAGAAACAGTTGAGGCAAAATTTGAGTTGCTATCTAACAGCGTAATCTGCGTTGCTTACGCTGAGTGGTGCAGCAGTTCCTAGGTGAAATCTTCTACCCATTGTTTATTCAGGATCCCTCAGAAGGCCATAATAGCGGTTCCATCTGGCCTTAGAAGCTGGCAATACAACTATGGAAAACTAATCAAGATTTACACACAACTAAAACAAACAGAAGTTTACCAGCTACTTTCCATCTCATCTTGAAAAGATCCTGCAGCTCATCAGAAGTTTGGGGTTTTTTTGTTTTGTTTGGTTTTTTTTTAACATCTTCCTTGACAACTATGTATGGCTTATTATTAAAGAAAAAACATGGTATCTCTTACCATGAAACAGAGCCTGTGGTGGCATGACATCTGGGATGAGATCTGCTTCCGAGAGAAGGCTGGGAGTAGCTGAATGCGAGGCTGGAGTGCCAGGAGCAGAGAAGTCCAGAGATGGGGAAGGAGAAGGGCTTGTCAGAGGGGTGCGATCTGAAGAGCTCAAGGAGGAGAAGTCAATCACCTCTCCTTTCTCAAGGACAATATCAGGACGACGGCCTCGACTGGTGAATTTAACGGGAGTGGAGGAAGTACTCCGGTCTAGGAAGCCAGCTGCCTCCTTCTGGGCTCTCCGAATATCCTTGGCTTCCTGAGTGCGGGATCTCTTCTCCTTCAGCTCCATGGCCGATTCAACTGGATTGCGGCTTACCCTCTTCCTGAGTCCTTCCACAGTAATGATAGGATCCAGAGGTGGCTTTGAAGCTGCTAAAGAAGTAGTTTGTTTATTCTAACAGACACTGAGCTCCTGCAGTCACTGGGTACATACTATACAGTCAAAAAACCACATTGACTACAAATCTTAGAAGATGTCACTCTGGGACATGTAGCCAACACATGACTAAAGTCTCATTTAAGCCCCAAATTTGCTCCTCTGCACAGAAGGGAATTTGCATCTAGTGTGCACAAAACATAAAAAACCCCTCCCCAGGGTAAAGAGGAGCAGAGAAATTGTAGATTTCAGCTAAAAAAACCTGAAGAAATTTCAAAAGCCTTTAAATCGGTTAGCACAATGCAAAAAGGCAGTAAAATATAACAAGCTTCTCATACTAGAGCATATGCAACACAGTCCTCTTAAATCAAGAATTACAGCAGAGCTAAACTAAGAAAGAAGAAAATCACGCCCTGTAACTGTCCGTACACACAAACACATTGTTTTAAATAAACTCTTCTCATGTCTTCCAGCTCTGTCATCTCTGGCCCTAGCTAGGAACCTACACACCATCAGGGAAAGAGTTACCTTTTGCCTTTAGTGCTGATGCAGACAACTTCTCTCCTTCAGGTTTCATGGTTGGGGGTTTATTATGAACCAGTTTCCACCACCCCGGTTCTCCAAATTCCTGTGCCCCTGAGCGGAAAAACAAGGGGCTCCCCACAGAGAGACAGCCAGCGACTGTGCTCCACCATGTTGAAGTCTTTTTCCTACAGTGGGAGAAGGGAAAACAAGCGTTAGGACCCCACTCGCCAGCTGTGCATTCATCCTGAAGCCTCCTCCCTCTGCCAGGATGGAAAGCACAGAGCGCTTCTGCCACTGATGCAGGGGGATGACATACTCCCTACACCCCCATCCCCAAAGAGGCTAAGATTAACTAATTTCTTCTCAAACAGCGAACCACTCTGAAGGGCAAGCTACAATGTACTGGTGGGCTCTGATGCACAAAGCGCTGCATACATACACTCCATAAATGCCATGCAAATACAGCACGGCAAGATGCAATTTTTCTTTTGTCAATGAGCTGCCACAAGCCGAGCCTACAGAGGAGAGGTCTACCCTGCCACTGGAACCCCCAGCTTTTAAATGCTGATGTTGCTACCTTTGTTAACAATTTGATGATGCAAGAACGGGAACAGGATCCTAGTGATAGCTGTGTTGACCTGACATTGCAGAGCCATATTCCATTACTGAAGACTGCAAACAGGACTCTGGGTGTACAGGATGGGAGAGGCAAGGGAAAGGTAGTGATAAAGGTGTCACTTCACACAGAAGGAAAGACAAACTTAATCTAAATGCCTGCCTTGACTACTTTGAGATTTCATTTAGCTTCCAGATCTGTAGGACAGGACCCCTAAGGCTGAATTCAGAAAGGGATTTGGGATCTGACCACTCTGCCCTCCATAGCTGCAGCCTTGTCAGGCACCTCAAAGAAGCGGAGTTAGGGGTCAGAGAAATAAATCACCGAGGACAATGGAGCTGAAGGAAGCAGCAAGGTAACAGAGTACGCATGCTTGTTCCACAGACACATCCATGAGATATATACTGGAGCCCTATCTCTGCTTGGAGATTTCTGCCATAAAACTTCTGCGGCATGGGGAAGAGGATCCCTACAAGTCAACACACCAGCCAGCCACACTCACTGAACTATTTTTGTAGCACCTTTTTGGCCACTTCGAGGCAGAGCGCTGCATTTAAGCCTTTCACTCTGCAGGGCAGTGTACTCTACTGGGCATCTGAGCACTTTCTGTTCCTCTAAGAACTGGTCACAGGGCTAACTAAAATACTGTTTAGGGAAGAAGCAAGAAGAAATATTAAGAAATATTAAAAAATTGCCCCGTAGCCAGTAACTCCCTTGGCTACTGGAGAATCAGGTTCACGGTGTGGAGTCTAAACCCTTATTTGCACAGGATCTTGGGATTCCTCCTTGCCTTTGCACACCTCCACTGGCAAAAACCTCAATACTTCGGCTAGGCTTGGCCAAGCTGGTATTTGCTGCTGTCTGAGTGTTGCCAATTACACACCTTGGGGTACTGACCCTCAGCTGGGGGGATTAAACTCAGGTGCCCCAGATCAGAGTCAGGACCATTACAGTAAGTCTGGATAAGCTGTGCCTTAATATGCCAAGGAAGTAAAGCATGGCACGCCTTGAACCGCTACACACATGGTTCAGCTGTCCTCGCTCCATCTGTGGCTTGTCCAGGCAAGTGGGGAGACTGCATCTGAGGCCAGTAATCACTTCATCTGAATTTAATCAGAGCAAGGAGTGCCCAGTTCCCAGGGCAGGTCTCAAAAGGCAGCAGCAAACCCTGGGAGGTGATGGCTCCCCAAGCGAGGGACAATAGGCCATCAGCTCCCTTCCTGTCAGCGTCCCCCTGGTTTCCAGAGGGGACAAATACTAACTGAAAACACTGCAAGGAGGCACAGACAAGCAACGACAGCAAGCCAAAGAGCAAATCTGGTTAGGGAGAAAGGCCAGATCTTACAACACAGAAATCCCTGGGGAAGAAAAGAAGCTGTGAAGTCAATCAAATCTACAAGTTCGAAGGCTTGCTCAGTTCCTTTCCTGCCTCCGCAGCACACGCATTAACAGTGAGACTTGGGTTTGACAGCTTCAGTATGCTCAAAAAAAGTGTACCGTTTGCCTATACAGCACGCAACTCATCGTGCTGCAAAGGCTGCCCTTTGTAAGAAGGGTTCTTACTCTGACAGCTTTTTCTTTACACACACTGAAAAACATTTCAGTGGTTTGTAATGCCTGCTACGTAAAAGTTATTTTATTAAGATCCAAAACAAGCTAACAGACAAGGCACAATCTTACTCTTTGGAGAACTGAGTCCATGCAAGCTTTATAGCCAAGTAACATGGTACTTTGCTGGACCTCTTTTTTTTTTTTTTTTTTCCTTTAAAGTCCAGTAACATCAACACTAGCCTGCCCATTGTGTCTATTTAGAAATACTCCAAGGCTTTGCAGGTTCATACGCTACCTACAGGAAGATAAGGAATAACCCAAAATACATGCATTTATATTGCTTTTGTGTGACGTTCTTGGGGTTGTTTATTCCCCACTAAGAAACGCTTATTCTTTCTCAAGAGTAACCCTCATGCTTATGCTCAGGTTCTCAATATTAAATCCTCCAATTTTGTCACTAGTGACGCTCAACAGAGACATCACTAAATTAACCAGGAATCTTGTCCATCTTTATAACAGGTTTTAATTCCTTTGGCTCACCAACCAGACCTTCAGGGAAACATCATGTCTTTACCTGTTCCCTAATAAGAAAGTCCAGTGTTTCTCAATAAAAGCACAAATATCTTCTTTCCATCTGAAGTACCCCTGACGGCCCGTTCCTTCCAGAGACAAATTGTACATTGCCAGCATGACAACCTGGAACAGAAAGTGTTGGATACAAGTGAGCCTTTTCCGTTTCATCTGCTGAACTGCCTCCCACAGCCACCACACACACACAAATCTTTGCTCCCTCATAAATATCTTATTTTTGCAACATCTTGTAGGCAACTTCTGCAATCCATCTTCTTCCTGCTTTCATGCTGCCCATTCTCGTCTTTCTATTGTTAGATGCACATTCTCCCAGAGATTTCTCCATCCCAAGGGAATAACAAGCTGCCTAGTTATGCAGGTTTATGCTGAGATACATGCTTTTGCAATGGTTGTATAAATGAATTATATCACAACTGGGGTCTCAGTGTAGCATGGAGGTAGGGAAAAAATCCTTTAAAAAAAAAAAAAAATGGTCACAAGTAATCCCATGATCTAATCCATCTAGTGACAATGGTCCTTCTAAATACTTACTATTACATTTCAAACTGAACACACAGTAAATTCTCTGTAAAGTTACATGATAACTCCTAATTTTTCTGGGTATACAAGAATTAAGTTTGTCTCCTGGTGATAGTCATTAAAGACAACCCATTAACAGCTCATTCACGTGCTTCGCAACCAAATTCAGTCTGACATATTGCATGCCTAAACTAAAGGGCAGGTTTGAAAAATATCACACCTCTTTGTAAGTAAATGCTAGGTGACTAACTGTTAATTAAGTTTATCCAATTCATTTGAATACAACTAAAATCGTACAGCTGGGCTGGGACCATCTTTCAACAATCAGTGTCTCAGTTGGATGCTACTTCCAACAGGGATTTATTCTTCACTGTCAGAGGAGTTTGAAATGTATTCTTCAAAGAGAGATGGGTCTTCTCGCAGTGGGCCATAGCTTTCTGGAATGCACTGCTGAAGACACCAAAATGCAGAAAGACAGACAGCTTTAATGTCCCCTGTACCCTATTTCTGTTTCTCAATCCCTCTTAGATTGATAACTATTTATCTAGGATTTTGTGTTTTATAACTTACATGGGACAGTGTCTCAGGACTTCAAAATCAATTCTCTTTTCAACTAAAGATAAGGATCTGTTGAGGCCACTTACTCTGAAAAAAAATCCAGCAACCACTGTTCCCATTTTTCCTACTTCAAATAAGTTTGCTGCCCTCAATTCAGCTTACCCAGAAGCAGCAGCAGCTCTGGCTGCTGGAAGCCTAGGCAGATAGTTTCTTCACTAGTCAACTTTCTTCCTCACCCATTTTGATTTTGCCTGTCCCTTCCCCATGCCACTCTGAAGAGACCTGGGTGTAATGCTAGCAGCCTTTGCCCTCCACATCTGTAACTTGCTGAAACTCTGCCAGTCTGCTAGACACAGACTGCTATGCCAACATTTTCTCCTGCGCAGCCCTGCACTGGGCACCATGAGAAAGCACTGTAGGAGATACAACTGAGGTTTTACATGATCTGTTATGAGACAGCACACCACTACTGCCCCAAAGGGCGCAAATAGATGTCTCGCACATACTGCCCAATGCTCAGCATGTGGAAACACTTAAGCTACTGCTTGATCAAATTCATTTTATGCAGAGACAGCCAGCACTGCCTGCCTGCCCCTCCAGCACCCTGCTTAGAGGAAGATGGTATGCATCAGTTTACCCATATGTTCGCTGCCATATAATACAAATTATTTTGATTGCTCAGGTGTGCAGGTGACTGAAACAGCAAATTCCAGCAAGGACTATTGCTAGTGAGTAAGCAGCCAGGTTGAAGCTTTGCGTTCAAGGAGCTGGCAAGCTTTCTGTTTGTATGTTGCCACCTCACTAGTTTTATGTTCACTCTTACACACAAAAAACTGTTCATACCTAGCAGCCAAATTGCATTCAATTTGCTTTTCCAAACCTGCCTGAAGCTATGAATTCTTGAGCAACATAAGGAAAAGAAGGAAAAAAAGAAAAAAAAAAGAACGTGGTATGTATGATTATCTTGATTTACCCACCCAATGCCCAAGTTCTAATACACAGGCAATCCTTAGCCAACTAATTTCTGAAGTTCACGCATATTCTGCTTTGTTACCTATACCTGATTCTCCATTTCTATGTAGCACATACACAACAAACAGCAATTTTAGAAAGTCCTGTGGTTATTCTGCTGGCACAAACACTTTACTTACTTGTTGCCATGTTAATCTCAGCCGTTCAAATTGCTCCTTCCCATCTTCCGAGCAATCGGAGCACGTGAATCTGAAAAAGTTATCTCCTTTGAGGTAGCTGAGCTGTTCTCTCAGTTGACCTAAAATGAATAGGTAAAAATCAATTTCTTGTCCTTTTATAGGAAAAAATACTGCAAAGAGATTTGGATTCCCTATGACATCAGGTAGAAAAGTACTGTTTGCCTTTTTCCCCAGAGTCCAGAGATCCAGTCAGTTCCCAGGAAGCGTCAGAACTCCCTGCGATGGAAGGCGCAGATTCATTTCACATCTGCAGCACCCAGCGACCAACTGAAAAGCACAGGCACAAAAAAGGGGCGTTCTACTTAACATCTGAATGCAGGTACAAAACCAAAGATTTCCTTGTTTCCATTGCATTTCTCATTCTTCTTGCTTCCCCAGGATAACCTATATACTTTAACAAATAACTCTACTTAAAAAAAAAGAGCTGACCTGTTAAAAAAAGGTATGCTACTGCAAAGCCTATTAGAATATTCAAGCTTTCCCTTCCATGTCATCTTTCCACTCACTGCTACATGTCTTTACAGCGCTCTCTTTCCCTATCCACAAATTGTTACCAAAGGTTGCCAGTCCCTGTTTGCAGCAGCCTCTAGGATGCACTGCAGCAGACATGGTGTGAAGCTTCGAGGTATTTATTTCTCCTGTCAGGGGAAGATCTTTTCCTTGATACTGAGCGCCAAAAGAACAGCCCAACATTATCAGGCAACACTTTTTCTTTACTGCAGTTGATGCATTAGATCCCAAATCAGCAAAGCACTTCAGCATATGCTTTTCTGTGTAAAGCTAACCCTGCATAAAAGTTTGTCTGAACAAAAGGCATCTGCTGGGATAAAGCCACCTGTAAAACCCCACGCATCCAAAGTTACAAGCTCTAATTCTATGCTTCTGCAGCAGAGGAAAAAAAAAAAAACAAACAAAAACAAACCATCATATGAATCTGGACTTCTAAACTCACCAGGGGTTAATTTACACATATATGAAAAATTACAAAATAAAAATCACAGGACAGGGATACAGTTAAGACTACAGCATCTCTGAAAAGTCACATATGAAAGCTCTTTCTCTAAAAGTATGACATCTCTTTTACTGTATAATGACACCAGATCAAGCATTTGTAACATATGGATGGTCTGCTTCCATAGTGAATTGCAGAATCTAACTATTAGAGTTGCACCTACATCTGATGGGGGAAAAAAAAACCAGTTAGTAGATCAACAGAATTTCCACATGGCAATTCAATATAAGAAGTGATCATCTGAGCATGTTGGTGATTTTCACAAGTGACAACTGATATCCATATAAATGAATAATTAGCAAAGAGAACAGTATTTCCCTTTTCCAGCTCATTTACTTTGCACATTTATATCTAGCTACTGTTGCTTTGCAATTGGCTTTTTCTTCTCTTTGGATTTGTTCCACAGCAACAAGAAAGGAACATCTTTGTAAAATAAAACAAATTGTGTGTTAAATCAAGTGCTCTAACATGAGATATCTCATGCTACCTTTAACTCTGCTCCAGTTTTTTATTTAGTAATACATTTCAAGTTACTATGTCCCTTTAACTGCACACTACCTTAAGAGTAGGATGCTGGTTCCATTACATCAAAACACTCACTAACACGCCTTGAGGGGAAATTTCTACCCTGTAACTTTTGGCAACTAAAATGGCAAAAAGAACAGCTCTGACATACTACAAGGCAGGTGCCACCTGAAGAGTTCACTATTTCAGACAAAAAAAAAAAATTAAAAAAAATCCAACACCAAAAATCAACCAGTGCTTAGCTTTTGAATCTAATCATAGAATAATCCAGAATTTAGAAAGTAAAGTCTAGTCTGTTACGTTGCTAACAGCATATATCTTATGTCAAGCAGCAGTAGCAGAGGGATCAAGTTTTGCAGCTTGCTCCAAACACCTCCCAAAGCTAGCTGCTACAGGCTGGACACGCTTCTGTGAAAGCTAAATTAAATTTACTTTATCAGGAAACCATTAAGGTTGAGATTTAGCCATATGCTCCACAGATGTGACAAACTAACCGGGGGAAAAAAAAAAAAAAAAAGAAAAAGTAACACTATCCCAAAGCCCTTTTCCTCCACAGAAAGAGCTTTACAGCAAGGGTCATTATATTTATCTGAGTGAGCAGAAAGGCCAAGTTGCTGGGGCAAAGTCCCCTAAGCACACGAGCAGCAAGACTGAGGACGCTGTGCATGTTTCTGAAGTCATAGCCCTGTTCTTTACTAATCAAAGAAGACAGTCCCATTTCTTTACAGGAAATGCCAGCTTTGGACACCCATACAGTTCATGGATCATGGATCAAAGTGCCTAATGCACACCACTGGCATAAGGCTGCTGGCCTCCAAGCAATGCCAAGACAGCCTGTCATCTCCAACATAGGATGGAATACAGCTAAACAAGGTTTGCCCCGTAAAACAGGTATGCAGGACAGCATCACCACCTTGCAAACAACAACCCCAGTGATGCAAGTGAGACACGACACAACCAGCAGGCTTACTTGCTGGAATCCACTTCTGGCACTTCTCGCAGTAATAGGACATCTCCTCCATCCACGACGCATCACCTTCGTCACTGTTCAGAGAGTCCCCGCTCTGGTCATGCGATAAGTCCACTGAAGCC
This sequence comes from Burhinus oedicnemus, assembly GCA_008921705.1. Classification (NCBI taxonomy): domain Eukaryota; kingdom Metazoa; phylum Chordata; class Aves; order Charadriiformes; family Burhinidae; genus Burhinus; species Burhinus oedicnemus. The sequence continues at coordinate 1,842,534 of VFFE01007960.1, forward strand.
TGGTCCTCAGACTCGACTATCAGGAGGGTCTCCCCTTCCACCTCACCCTCCTCCAAGCCCTCTGAGGTGGAGGTCCTGGTGGCTTCATCATCATGACGGCTCAGCAGCCCACTCATGTGAACGTTATTAGCCATCCTAGATGGTGTTTGCATAACAAGGACCTATTCCTCCCCACATTGACAAGTCTATCCACATGGGCTGGATGCGCTGGTCAAGTCTCCACAGTCAAAGTACCGATGACAGAGGAAATGTTTTGAGTCTGCCCTATAGCTTTTGGGACTGGATTATAACCTATACAAAAGAAACAGTCTTTCACAGGTTGCCTCTGTTAGCTGAAACGCTTGCAAGTAGTTAGATACCAATGATCTCCAAATGTCTTTAATCAAATCTCTTATGACTCAGGACTGTGCCTAGGACTGCTGGGACCCTTTATCCATTAGCACCTTGTCTCTTTCTTCCATAAGCTGCTTTGTCAAAGCAATCTGCTCTTCTAGCAGGCGAATATTCTCCTTTTTCTGTTTTTGACGCTCAAGATCTCTGAGAACTCCACTGTGCAGCCTCTGAAAACACAAGGGACAGAGTTTATCACAGCCCGTTGGATGCTGAATGCGAGTAACCCCCACCCAACTGTAATCCCTCCTGCAGGGCTGTTCACCATGCTGCCTTTGCAAGTCCTCTGCCACCACCTGTAGCCACAGCCACTTAACGTGGTTTGAATCTAAAACTACAGGAGCTGATATCCGATATTGATAAGATAACGGTAATACAACAAAAAGTGCTTTATTTGTACTCACTTCAGATGGGTGGGTTTACTAAGTGGCAAAGCTATCCAGCAAGTAAATGCTATACACCCCCAATTCCCATGCCACGCAGGATGGACATGATCTATAAAATCCTGTTACCTCTGTCCTGAATCTTTACCAAAGTGAACTAACCTCCCCCAAACTTCTCCTCTGCTTGGAGAGAATTTGGTGGCAAATTGGAAATTATTTTAAGAAAAATTGCCATGTGTCTTCATCTGCTTCTTTCTGCTCGTGTCTTCTTCTTAAAAAAAAAAAAACCTTGTAAACTCTTGCTGCAAGGCTGACAAAAGTTCCACAGCCTACTTATGCCAAGCTCTTGAAAAAGGAAGGCACTTGATTCAAAAAATATCCCCTTTACCTAACACGTTCACTATAAATATAATGTGCAACACACGCCAGCAGTTTTCAAAGTGGTGGGTAAGCCCCCTAATGGGTGTAAAAAGCCCTAAGAAAATTCCAGCTTCTCTGTTTCCTCTATTCACTTTTCTCTCTCTCTGCTACCTGGAAGGTTTTTTTCACTCTGACAACTAGGTAAAACGTTTAACCTTTACCTCTCACCAGGGGAATGCAAAATAAGTGAAACCAAAACTGTTGACATAGATTGGGGTCGGGAAAAGGAGGGGAGGGACTAGCTGGGAACCAGCTGCTCTACTCCAGATGTGCAGGTCTGGAGGCAGGTGAGGAGCAGAGGGGTGATGAGATCAGACACGGGATGGAGGAGATGGCAAGGCAGACACTAACTCTGGAAGGAAATGGGGACCACATGAAGCATTTAATCGGCTGTGCATATGACATAGTGCAGCTGAGAGAGAGTTCCCCGGTAATTTTGACCAACCAAAGCTGGTGCTGTTGCCATCCTTCCAACCCCATGCTCCCCACACTGCTTGTCCCACCCCAGGGTCAGCCAGTCCAGACAGCAAAAAACAACTCTTTTTTTCTTTCCTTCACAAAGCAAGTCATACTCTGCTGGTTTAAATCCCTGAGCTGGCTAAGCAAAGACAAGTGCCAATGCAAAAGGGAACATGGGATGTACAGTCCAATTTGGTGGTTTGGCTTGAACTCCTGGGGCAGGCGATATGCTTTTAGATATTCAGACACTCGTGAGAATCCAAAGCAATAGTCATAAGCTTATCAGAAAATATGATACATGAGGACAGAAACATTATAAATGAGTAAAACCCATGAAATGATTGTTGAGCGCCAATCCTGGCTCATGTCTATATCAAGCTGTGTGACTGCAGTAGTGTTTTAGCCCAACTAAAGACGAGAATTTTAGCTGAAGTTAATTTTAGTTAAAGCATTATCCACCTGCTAATTTACCAAATCATGCTTGGACTCAGGAATGAGAACGTTTCACAGGTACCAAGGTTAGCCACTGGATACTGGAGACATGAATAAATTATTTAGCCTAATGGCAAAAAAGATTAACAATTTATTTGACCTGTTTGAATTACGCCAAAATGCACCTGCAAATAATTTATTTGAAAGCTGACCCTGAAGTAATTTTCTAACAAGTTTGTGATTATTATTTGACAAGTTCTCACAGGGTTTTATTCTTCATCTAGAATGCCAGTAACTGCACATTCCAAAGGCAATTATTTCTCCTGTCAAGTTTAAAATAGAAAGATTTTGTTTAAGAAATATTTCATCTTGTTAAGAAAATGCACAGACACATATGTCAGCCAATAATCAAAAGTCTCTCTGGAAGTTAATCTAATAAAAACAGTTCCTTCCCATTGGCTTCAATCAACTGAAGTCAGGTTACAAATTAGTAATCGCTAAAGACAAAGTTCATAAACTTATTGTTTCATTACTATTAGTTAATAACAATGAAGAAAATATGTGGGGAGATACAATGTAATAGAACAATTACATCAAGAATGTGATTATTTTTCCTTCAAAAACACAGCTATTCTGCAATCTTTCAGATGGTGAATGTATTCACTTTGAAAATGCAGTTTGCAAAAGACACCTTTATAATTTCAGTATCACGGGTGACAAAAAGCTATGAAAAAGTTCATCTTCTCACCTTCCTCTGTTCTCAGAAGTCAGGCCTGCTTCTCTTCTGCATCAGTTTAGATAAATGTGCGCAAGCTCAAATCACATTGAGCCTGGCATATCAATTCACAAAAGTCAAAAGTTTATTAACTTGCATAAAGACAAACCTGAAATAATCCCTACACCGTGACTGCAGAATATCCAAGTTACTTATTTTCAGTACATTATCTAAATAACTGGGTTCCTTAAACCTGAAGCCATTATTCCCTGACTTGAAGATGAAGAATTATAAAGAGAAAATCTCAGGTTACATTTATAAAAGATAAGCTTTGGGCCTTAGCACTTCTGAATACTGAGTTAAACTGCTGGAAAAAAAAAAAAGAATTTTGGCTGTGCTTCTGCAGCAGCAACATCTTGAGGAATGCTAATATCCCTGCAAACATATACAGATTAGCATGAAATTCAGCGTTTGGGGAGACCGCTTTTAATTCTAAAGGATTGGTTTGTGAACCCATCCCCGTATGTACAGGTCAGGCACCTCTGAAGTCAGGAGTTCCCTAAGCAGTGTTCCCAGGCTGAGCCCACACCTGCGTGTTAGGATGGATAGTACAGAATAGACACTGGTCCCGTCCCCTGAAACCCCAAAAAGGTTTTGTCATTGACAAACTGGATCCTTTACCCCTCCATCTCTCAGCAAAACTGCCTATCTGCTGGCAGCCTGACAGCAGTGACACTGACACCCTCCACAGCAACGGTTGCTTCCAGCTGTGGAAAAATAACCTAAACCAGACCCATGGGGTGAAAGCTGCCCACCATTGTCTCATTTGGGAAACCTAGGATCTTCTCAGGCAGAAGCTTGCAGCAGCGACATCGGGTGTAACAACCAAAGCAATTTAACATTACTTTGCAAACCAAGCAACAACTACAGCATAGAGCAACAGGAACAAGCAAAAGGCAGCAAGTCCCTATTTTCTTCCTGGTATAATCAGAAATATATGAAGCAAGCAGAACGCATTAAGCATATCGAGTCATTTGGTGATCCACCACTCCTTCTACTAGAGTCGTATTTCATACACTGGTAGAACGCACGCCGTAAACTTGCTGTTGTGCCCTTAATTAACCTGTGTTTTGCACACAAGCTATAGCACGGCCTCTACATACCACAGGACCGCTGTCCTGTTCAGTGCTCAGCACAGATCCTGGCCAGGTGCTCAGCCTTAAGTTTCACATTCCTTCTTCAGCCTGTTGCCCCAGGCATTACTTATTTCATGATACGCAGGTCCCACCCTGATGGTAGTGTTCCTCATTTACTTGTGGACAGTTATGCCTGTTACCTCTCTAGAATATGAATGTTTTGTAAACGTTAATTTATTTTCATAGTCTATGAGATGAAGGAGAGATATCAGCCGAAGATTAAGGTCGAAAACATCCATTAAGTTTAGGTGTCTCATCGAAACACTCAAGGGTGATTTTTTTCAGAGTACGCGTCGTCCTGCAGCACAAAGTACAGCTCCCATTTATTTCAGCTATAGTTTAGGAGCATTTAGCACGGTTCCTGCCAGACCTTCGGTGGCTCAAGGCAGGCATGCTGAATTCGCCAGCAACCACCTGGAAAAATCCGAGCTTAAGCGATCTACCCAGCATCTATGTCAGCTCCAGCTGAAGCAGAGCCATTACCCATCACCGCTCCAAGAGACCAGCCTTCCTCTTCTTGCTGCTGCCTGAGCCATTCAGTGTTTTCCAACTTCTGCAGCAAATTAACCTGCCTCTTCCCTTACCCAGATCAGTCTCATCCTTCAAGATCCACCATGCACTGGCAGAAACAATCTCTCGAGGGAAAAAATACAATCCTGTAATTACAAACTGCATCGTAAAGCCCATGCAACAGGTAACTGAGCTGGGTATGGACTAGCAACTTGAACTGTGATGTTTCGTAACTTTTGACTACTTCAGACCTTTAACAGCAGTCACTTAACATAAGCCTTTTGTGTGTGCATTTTCTGGACCTTTTGTAAATAAGGCGGCAAAAATCAGATGTGCGCCCTCATATTGGTACCCATTTGGCTCTTCAGCAGGGTCTAAACCTGCACACTCATTGCTCAAACTTCTGCCGCGCACAACTTGCCCACTCTGTAATCACACAGCTTTTAGTCCCGGGCAGGATTTCTTTGTATATGGACTCACCATCATCTGACCTGACACTTCTGGCTGTGGGGTGCTCTCGCACACAGGGTGCCTACCAGGATTTTTGTAAAGGCAGCACAGAAAAACTTCCCTGTTTTATTATCGCGTGCTATTTCTGTTAGCTTGCACTCTGCCTGTCCTGTCAGATCAGGACGGGAGCCGGGGCAGGCTGCACAGCACAGAACAGCGCTGTTTGCCCTTTAGCGGGAGGCATTTCTGGAGCTCAGGAAAAGCAGAGCACCCGCGTTGCCAGAGGGACAAGCACCAGCGGGACAGCGCGGCAGGACAGGGGAGAGCCCTGGGAATGCTGCCAGGGTGGTGCCCTTGGGCCTAGAGGGTGCAGAATTACATCCTTCCTGCATCCCAACACCCCCAGCTGCTGCAGAGGCTGAGGAAACCTCCTCCGCTGGTGCCTGTCCTGCCTCACCCCGGAGCCCCCAGCTGCTGCACAGGACGGGATAAGGGAAGGGGTGCAGCTTTCTCTGTGAGCACGGAAAGGGCAGGCGTCAAGGCCGGAAAAAGTGGGGAAGGGGTAGTTCGAGGAGAGACAAACGGTCAGGGGCAGAGCAGAGGGAGGCAGCGGCGCTGGCCTCTGGGCTGGGCGCACCCGAGCGCCCGCAGCCCCCGGTTTCAGGCAGGTTCGCAGAAGGCGGCAGGACGCTGGGCACAGCAGGCCTGTCTTCAGGCGCGGGCAGGGCAGGGCAGGGCAGGGCAGGGCGCTGCGGGCGGGCGGGCAGCAGGAGGCAGAGACACGTGGAGAGGCTGCGGGGTCCGGAGCGGGCAAGGGGCGGGGCCTGACGCAGGCAGGGGC
>VFFE01007960.1:1848349-1861597 GCA_008921705.1 Burhinus oedicnemus
GGAGAGGGAAGTCGCAGCCCGCCCCTATCCGAGCGCCGAGCGCGTCGAGCCAGGCCAGAGCAAAAGAGCGCCGATGCGGGGCTGGGCCGAGCGACGCCCCGTCCGGCGGGGCGGGCGGAGAAGGCCCGAGCCGCGCCCCGGGCGGGGCGGGGAGATGGGGGAAGGCGGCTGGAGCGGTCGTCCCACCCCCCCCGCCTCCTCGGGGCTCCCCGGCTTTTCTGCCGGCGTTTGGGGCGCCCCGGCGCCTCACGGGCCAGCCCCGGGCCCAGCACAGGGAGCAGGCCGCGGCCTTGTGCCGAGCGCCTGAGGTGCGGCACCTCGTCCTCGTCGTGGCGGGACGGCAGCGGGACCGGTGTCCTCGCCTGGCCTAACCCTTACTGACAGGCCGCGGGCTGAGCTTTTCTGGCAGGGTCGTGCCCCTGCCGTGGCTGGGCGCTTGCACCCTTCTGACCAGAAACGCCGAGGCGGGCGGCTGAAAAAGGGCCTTTGCCCCATCGACGCCGCCACTGGGGAGAACCCCCCCGCAGGAGAGGGGGCGGCCAGCTGGTGCGGTGCCTCCCGGTGCCTTTCCGGAGGGGGTGTATTCTGGAGCTTCCTGCCGGCGTGCGCTTGCATTTCCAGTGCGGTTGCAGCTCTGAAAAACAAACAAAAGGAGATTTCTTCTGTGTTTGAGAAAGATTTTTTTTTTTTTTCTTTTATTGCGTGAAGACCTCCAGTTCTGCACTTTCCTTGCCCAGAAAACCCAAATTGCATAGGACAAGCTGCTGGAGAAAGCTCTTCAATTGTTTGGTTTCTTCTCATTGTTCAGTGTGTGGCCTTAGGCCTCGTGTTTGGCCGTTTTTCGTGCTCTGAAGACAGCATTATTCCTCTCCCTGGGGGCTTTTCCCTGGCACTTCCTCACTAGAGTGAGTGTTTTACAGACAAAAAATAATTTATGTTCCCAGTGCTCCTGTGCGAGGGCAACAGATGGCTATCGTGAATGACTTTGATCCACCATGTTCAGATGCACTTCAGGCTTCAGCTGGAGGACTTCAGCCTTTGAGGGCACTTTCACCCTGTAACCCTTTAAAGCAAACTTCCCCCTGGCTACTGTGGAGCAGACAGTGGCTCAGGTCACGCTCCCGAAAAGCAGGGAGCTTGTCAGCAGTTGCTATCTGCTGCGTTACCACTCAAATGAGCACATCGGAGGTGCAGAAAAGTGACTCCTACAAATGTATCAAACAAAAGGATGTCTGGTGGGGAGGTGGGATACACCACAAGGCCTATAAAACCCTGAAGGAGGTCAGGGAACAATCGTGCACCTTTTCCCACAGTCCAGGGGTAAGGAGTGGGTGTGTGGGTAGCAAGCTTAAACCAAGCAAAAAGAAGGATGCACCATGTGTGAGCGAGTTGTGGAAGTTATTGCCCCTAGTACTATAGAAGCTGAACTTACCTGCAGATTCAGAAAGGAACTAGACAAATTCCTAGAGCACCCTCGATGTCTGGATGCTGCTTTTGTCTTATGAACTCCTTAAACCACAAATGAATGGGAAGGTGGGAGGTTTATTGTGAAAGGTGTAGGTTTATTCCCAACTCCTTCCTGTACTTTTTTTTCTCCAAGCCACAGGTTGCTGCCAGGCAGGATGGTGGGGCACAAGGAATCTCAACCCCAGAAGGTACTACAGTCCCTGTCTCAAAACCAGGCTCGGATATTTCCAGGTAGAGCTTAGAAGAGTTACAGAGCAGTAGCTGTGAGGGGATGGGGGGGTCGGATCCTTAGCCCCATCTGGAGTGGAAGAGGAAAACCAAACGTGTGAAGCCAATCTGTCATCGTTATAATCTTTTTCATCTGTCTGCTGAATGAATGTGATTAAAATGAAAGGCAAAATTAGTGGGAATGATAATATTTCAATTGAGTCTAATAGTTTTGCTCACATCGGTGTGTTTACTGTTATTAAGACTTATGCATAAGTGCTTGTAACACGGCCAAGGCCACTGGAGTGCCAAGAACAGGGTCGAGCCAGATGCGCGGCGGATGTGAGCCAGCGCAGCGCCCTTGGCATCATGGAAGGGCGCAGCTCACCCTGGTTGGAAGCCAAGCGCCTCTACCCAAGCCTGGCATTAATCACTTGAGGGGCTAAAACCCCAGGCGGGAAAGGTTCAGGCTGTGCTTTCACAGCCTGAGTTTCTTCCATGGTAGTTCAGGTGTTCCCGCTTTCCTCTCTTCCCTCCCAAGGGCTAGGGCTTGCTGAAGTGCTCGCCTTCCCTGCTGTGGCTCTGCTCTTCTGCTTTGGGTGGTTGACCCCTTCCCATGCTTGGAGCGAGCTTGTTCAGGGAGGCAACCTTCTGGAAAGCCCATCCATGGACCAGACTAGCAGCTGGGGCTGACTTAAAACCCTGCAGCAGCAACAGTGTGGAAAAGCCCATTTTTCTTTTTCTGAGACACTTTTCCAGCTGGGTTGGGTAAGCCTGGCCAGAGGCATGCAGCAGAGGCAGGGAAGTGGGGGTGATGGAGGAGGGAAGCAGGAGTGCCCAGCGATGATACTGCTGGGGAAAGCCTTTTTAATTGGCGGTTGGCAGAAGGACAAGAGAGAATGAGATTTCAGAGTTCCCTCAACGAATGCAACCTTGACCACCCCAGGCCCGTTGCAGAGGTGTCTCGTGGGGCCAATGGAGTGTGTGTGACTGGCAAAGCAATGGTAGCTCCTTGCAATGAGACAAGCTGCATTGCTGATGCTCTCAAACAGAGTGAGGCAGAGGATGAGCTTGTGCTGAGGGGAATGTGGCTCAGGATGGCCTCTTTGCTGGCTCTGCTGGTTGCTCTCCACGTGAGGTTTCCCCAAACAAATGCCTTGGCTGCCAATAGCTGGTTCCTGGTGTGTTATGCCCATACCTTCCGTTGATGCCCTTTTTCCAGTGCCTGCATTCCTCCTTTGCTGGCCTGGGTGTAGTGGCACGCGTCATCTCATGGAGATGGGGCTGAGCACCAGTCAGGGAAAGATTGACTCACATGTGAAGGAGACTGTGAAAAGCTGAAGGCCATTTTTCCCCCGGGGCAAACAGCTCAGATCTTTATGGTGATCTTGGATAACATGTCTGAAGTCAATGCTTAGGGGGCATTTTTATCCTGGTTTCTGAAGAAAATGAAGCTTGTGCAACCTCTGTGCCTCATCCACCCCTTCACTCCCCTCCGTGCTTTCAACATGGGCATTTGCCAGCCTCCTTGGTAAGGCTGCCTTGCAGGTCCTGTCTCAGTAAGACTTCCACGTTTATTTGCCCATTCCAACCATTTTGACAGACCTGGAGGAGTTTGGGCTAAGCTTTGTGTAATGGGTGGTTATACTGAGCAGGGGAGCATCCCAGGAAGGTAAGGGTTGGCAGTGTCAGGTCAACCCTATATTAGCCACCAGAGAATCCACAAAACAGGATGCTCAGTCATGGTTTGCCTTAGCGGGTCACCAGTAGCACTAAAGCTTAAGAAAAACCCTGCAAAATATGGCAGGGGATGGAGATAAAGTTTGAACTGAGCCGGTTTCCAGGTTCACAGCCTGAATCACAGCCCCCATCCCACTCCTTTTCTCCTGTGTAAGGTGAGGAACCAATCTCTCTTATCAAACTGCAAACAAATAATAAAAAAAAATAAAATCCCGAAGGTGCATTTTGACAAAGCTTTCAGTTTTGGGTTTTTTTTCCAGGGGGTTTGGTGACCTAACTGTCCTTTCCTCTTTGCAGAGCCAGCTCTTCCTCCCTCCCGGCTGGGCGAGCACGTGCAGGCGTGTGTGCTCATGCGGGTGAGTTTGCACGCACCCGGAGCGCTCCACCGAGACACAGCGGCTACCTCAGTTGGAAAGAAGACCAAAAAAAGGTCCAAACCCAGCCTAAACCAAATTCCCATCAGGTTCATGAAGCTGCCCAAGGAGGTTGCCAGTGCTGCCGTTGGGAATTCACCCCGGAGAGCCCAGCCCAGCCCTCCCCGTGTGTGGTGAGGGGAGCTGCGCCTGGCACCCAGCCACCCGCTCTCGCAGGCTTGGCCGCAGGCCGGGGGGGGCCTGGGCATGTGGCTGGCGAGTGCGGGTGTGCGTGCCTGTGCCTGCACGCCATCGGCCAGAGGTCTTGGGGTAGATACGGAGCTGAGGACGTGGGAGAGCCTACCAAGGAGGGGAGCACACTCTGCCTGCTGTTATTAGCATTGATTTTCTTCTTATGGCAGTGCTAATAATAGCAGCAAAAAAATTTTCATTGCTGTGTTGTAGGCACTTTTTTCTCACTGTGATGCCTTTTCCACTTTGAGAAATGGAATTATTCCCCCCCCAACAGTAGCAGACCTGGTTGTGGTAGCACAGACATTGATTGTCCAGTGCAGCCACCCTGGCCAGGCAGTGGGGGATTGTGTTGTTTGTATTTAAAACCTTGAAAAATGCAGACGAAAAAGTGGAAATGTGTTAAAAATTTTTGTGTCCCTCCTCTGTAATTAAGAGGTAGGGTCACTGGGGTCTTCTCTGTGCACAGAGACTAAAAAAGTAATTTAAATTAATGAAATGTACATATTAAAAAAATGCCTTATTTCAACTGGGTTAGCCTCCTCTCCAGGCAGGCAGAGGTATGCCTGACTTGAGCAAGTTTTATTTTCTGCCGGGTGTGAATGAAGTGAAAGCCACCATCACTCACCCCCCCAACAGCGTTTGTATGCGGGCTTCACAAGACTCTGACCTGCTCTCACCATCAATTCAGATGAATTCTGCTGCTCGTCCCCTGCGGACAAGCCCTGGGTCCCCGACAGGGGAGCCGGAGGGAAGTGACTCTGATACTCCTGAAATTTTAATGATGGAGAAAAGAGAAAACGGCGGAGGGGGAACCCTTCCTTTACTCCCTTGTGAGCAAGGGAGCGAGGAAGCCTTCCTTCCCTTTGCAGGGCAGCCTGCAAAACAGTTACTTTTGATTTTAATTTCCCCATGCACTTCCTCCTTCCAGCAAGGAGAGCAGAAACCCGGGGCAGCCGCTACGCGAGCCCTGCCGGTTTTATAGCCGGGTGATGTGTGGTTACACGTTAGTCAGCCAGCCTCGGGGCTGGCCGCGCCAGCGGGTCACCTCCAGGTAAATAAACTAAGGTGTGGGCTCTGCTGCCGCCGCTTGCCACACTGCGGCCTCATTTCGCCCCAACCAGAGGGTGTGAAGGGGCCCTCCATGTCCCTGGCCGCCCCGGGCTCCTTCCGTGGCATCCCTGGGACAGGATAAAGCAAGGAGGGTGGTCTGGATGCTGCATCCCCTCCACATGTCACCCCGCTTTTCTCAGGGCACGGCTTGTCCGTGTCCTTTGTTTTGGGGCACCACAGCAAGTACCCGACCCAGGGAGCTGCACCCAAGCTCCCTCCTGCACACGCTTCCCTTGAGCGGGGACGGGCGGTTGAAATGCACACGGAGGCCAAAGTCTACCTGTGCGGCAGCGAGGGGAGGATGTAAACCCAGCACTTTATAATTATATTGGCGGCAATCGCACAGACCCTTGCCCGCAGACGGCGGGAGGCAGGTATTGCGGCAGCGCTGTTAGGAGTCGAGGGCAGAGACGCTTAGGCGTGTGGGGTTGGTTTTTTTTTTTTTTTTTCCTGGCAAACATTGTAAAAGGTACCGGGAGATAAAAACCCTGGGGAAAAAAAAAAAAAAACAACCAACAAAAACCAAAAAACCAACGTTGGTGGAGTAATTCTGCAAGCAATCACCCTGCAGCTTGCATGGCAAACGTAGCCCTGCCCCAGCACTGGGGCTGCTCCAAGGCAGGGAGGTGTGTGGGTCCCCGGCCCCCAAAGCGGGGTGAGCCCTGCAGGGTGCTGCACCCCCCAGCTCCCACCCTCCAGGGGCTCCCCCAGGAGGAGGAGGGCTTCCTGGGCTGCGGCAGCGCAGCCGTGCGGGGAGCAGGGAGAGGGGGGCTAACGTCAGGGTTTGGCCTCAGCTGGGTGGGTGGTGAGGGGGCAGAGACACCCATGGGTGCTGCAACCAGCATCGAGTGTCCCCCCCGGCTGTCAAACCACAGCTGTAGGAAAAGGAGCCTGGCTGGAAGCGGCACCGCTGAGCTCCCTGGGCGATTTCGTAGGCAGCGGGTGCGTATCCTGATGCTTAACTCATCCTGGGCGTGTTGGAGCACATGCTCTACCTTAGCGCAGGCGGGACGGGCAGGGACTCTCCAGCAGCGGCACTGGGTCCCCACTGGGAGCCAGCGCTCCCTGTTCACCCACGGCACTAGGACAGGGAGTGGGAAAGGTCTGTCTCTAACACAGCAGCGTTTGAACAGGGGTTGGGACATCCCGACCCGTCCCCTTGCCTGGCTTGGAGCGGACTTGTGCTCTGGCTGGCATCAGCAGTGCCAATGGCTAAGTCTGTCCTGGCGGTCCTCCTTGTTGGAGAGGAGCTGAGAGGAGTCCAGATGGACCTCATCTTCTCTTTCTACTGCTGCCAAAACCCCCAGGGAGCTGCACTGCAAGGGTGCTTGGCCAGGGGTGGCAGCGGTGGGACTGTCCCCGAGCACCAAACCCAAGACAGTTATTCCTTCCACCACTGACCCTCTATGCCCTTATCACTGCTTCCTCACACTATTAATCTTCCCATTCCCCCCCAAAAGGAGAGGGATGGCAGGGCCACCACTTAGGGCCCCCGCCAGCCCCTCTCGGAGGTTTTTGAAATGGTAAAGAAATGCATAAACCCAATATGCATACAATGGGGTTTATGGCGGCGGTCATCTGGCAGGAATGAGGAAGCCTCGGGGGCCCCAGAGGTGCCATTTGTCCTTGGGGAGGGGACAGGGGATTTTCTACCACCGATGTTTTAGCTTGGAGGGGGATGGCAGGGCCCACCGCAGCCCCCCGGGTGCTGCGGCAGCTTATCAGCCTGTGCCAGCTGGGAGAAGCGGGGATTTCAAAGGCATTTTGAAAGCACTCTCGTTATTTTTAGGAACCTGCGAAGGGACTGACTGGGACAGACCCTAGTTGTGGCTCATCCCGCTTTTTTCCACCAGCACCTGCCGACGCCCACCTTTTTGGGGAGAGCTTTCCCAAGCGAGCTGGGCGACCGCCAGCTCCCTAACCCCCGATGAAAGGTTGTGGTCCCAGTCAGCTAACGGGACAGGCTGGCCTTGCCCAGCAGCCGGGCTTCGCACTCCTTGCTTGAACTCTCAGCCTCCGTGAGCACGCGCAGCGCATCCTGATGTGCAGTGCATCCGGACCGCAGCGCATCCCAATAGCAGCGCATCCCGATGGCAGTGCCTCCTGATGTTCAGTGCATCCCGACAGCAGCACATCCCAACAAGCAAGACATGCCGACAGCAGCGCATCCCAATGTGCAGCGCGTCCTGACAGCAACACATCCCCACAGCAGCGCATCCCGACGGGTAGTGCATCCTGACAGCAGCGCATCCCAACGGCAGCACATCCGACATGCAGCACAACTTGACAGCAGGGAAAAATGTCTTTTCTGGGGCGATGCCTCCCGTTTGCACGGGTCATCCTGCTGAAACAGGCACTGGCCAGGCAGTGAAATGGGAACATGGGGATAACGCAGGGAGGGAAAGCTCTCTGGAGGATAACGGCCAGGGTGTGGGGTTTCGGCGGATCACCCACGGTAGCCTTCCCACTGCATTCGAGCAGCAGCTGGGGCCCCCTCAGGAGATGGAATCAGGCTCAGACAGGGAAGCTGCTCATCTTCGTGGGTACCAACACCTGCTCTGGCCGGACCTGCGTGGCTGAAGCTTTCCATGACCTCCTGCCAGAGAGAACCCAAAATCCAAACCACCAGTCAAAAAGGACGAGTGGCTGCCACCCCGTTTCTTCTCTGTTTCTGCAGCTCTTGAGTTTGGTGCGTAGAGAGAACTCTCTTGTGAAAACATCAGAGAAACCCTGGGGATTGAGGACCACCACCAGCAGCAGCGACTGGTTGCTGGAGGGGCTCTGACTTGTGTGGATGTGGCTTTTGGAGGTTAGAGCCCATGTAGATTCACTGGTGTCTAATAAAGGTTGTGTGCATGATGTACTTCTAAGCACAGCAGAAACATGAAGAGGGAGTAGCTCTCTGTCCTCTATTTAGCTATCGATTTCCAGGAGAATCCTGGGATTTCACTACCTTTGCAACCTCTGCTGCTGTATCAGGCTTGGTAGGAATGCAATGAAGTTCCCAGGAGGAGACACTGGGCAGACAGTGGGATAACAGGAAACCAAGCAACAAAAAAAAGTTAGGCAGTGCAGGCAAAGCTGGGGAGGGGGCTTTAGAGGGTCTCCAGAGACAGATACTCATGTGGTTGTGTTTCTATGGCAGAGTCTGCGAGCTCAGGGCTCTGCTGACCGCCTTGTGAGAGCAGACACCTCTCCGAGGGGGTCACCCTGTCCTCCCAGAGCAGTGCTGGACCATGTGTGGGGGACGTGGAGGGCACGGATCCTCTGGCAGCCTCTTCCTCCAAGCTTCAGGGCCATGACTGGCACCAAGGAGGATGCTCGGGGGATGCTGCTGGGGTCTGACACCCAGCATGGGCTTTGCAGGTGTGGCTGGGTGCTGTTTCCACGCGGAGCGGGACTCGGAGGCTTGGTGGGGAGCGGCTGGGCAACTTGGGGTGACGCCGGGCGCCCCAAGGGAGCAGAGCCGCAGCGAGTGGGCGGCCAGAGAGACAGCGCCAAGCCGGCGGGGGGGAGTGGGAAGGAAGCGGAGGTATCGGTGGAGAAAGACAGGGAGACGCTGGGAGTGGCAGGGGCCGTGGGAGGCAGGGAGACGGGAGCCCAGTGAGTCAGCCTGGTGGGGTGCTTTGAAACCTGGCGGGGAAGCACAGGCAAGGCAGGTTCTGCCGCAGCCTGGGGAGCCATCTTCCCCTGGCTGGCACCTTCTCCATCCCTCCTTCCCTGCTCAGCCAAGGAAAGCAGATCGCCCTCCAAACTGGGGCAGGTTGCGGAGCCGCTGCTCTCTGCTTCCGAGATAACGCTGGCTCGGAGCCACCCTGGCTCCATCCGCTGTGGTGAAGTGGTTCCTCATCTAAGCAGGGGAGCTGCCAAAACCTGGCTTGGAAGCAGCGCTTTCCAGTGGTCAGGCTTGGCCCCATGGCCAGCGGCACAGGGGGGTGTTGCGCAGGTGTGACCAGGGCAGTAGCTTTGCTCTGGCAGCCTGTGCCACCCCCAGCACTGCTCACATCCCCCTGACCTCCGGGGGACCGTGGCCCTGTATTCACCCAAATGTTGGCACTGGGGATGCCGTGCTTTGGGTGGGAACCTACCCTCGGAGGCAATGGCAACCCTTCCGGCAACGCACGGTGCGTGCGTGCAGGCGGCTGCCGAAACCCAGCTGAGTCACCCCTGGTGCTGCAGGTGTGCGATGGGGCGCGGGGCAGGGTGAAGGGGACCATCCCCGAGAGCACGTCGGTTCTTCACAGGCAGATGCTGAGCTGCGAGACCGAGGGCAGACGTCCAGGTGGAAGGAAAGCTGGGGCTGGAAACAGCGTGTGTCCCTGGTGAGGAATTTTTTTAGAGCAGGGGGACCTTTCCTCTGTGCTCCACTGTGGCTTTCAAGCCATGGTCCTTAGAGGTCCCCGTGATCCTTCTAGGAAGACCTTATGGCGCGCTGGACCTGCACTGGATAATCCAGGGAGGCAGCAGGTTGGGAAAGGCTGCAGATTGTTCCCAGCTTGCCTTGGCTGCAATGGGAGCATCTTCCTTCTGCAAACCCTCTCCCTGTAATGTCTCCGGGATGCAAGCCCAGGGCTCCTGGTGGCCTTTCAGTGCCCGTTCCTAGGTGCCAGCATGGAGTCCATGCTGGCTGTCCCACCTCATGTAGGGAAACATGGAGTGTTGCAAGGAAGGGGGAGGTAATGCCAGGATGCCCGGGATGTCTCAGCCTCCTCCCTATCTCTTCCAAAAGGCCTCTGGGAGCAGCAGGAGGATTTGCCAGCTGGGGGGGGTGTCAGCTGGGTGTTTGGGTGACTTGCAGCAGCCCAGATGTCCCAGCCCTGGTGTTTCAGGCACACCGCAGACCCCAGAAGATGAAG
This sequence comes from Burhinus oedicnemus, assembly GCA_008921705.1. Lineage (NCBI taxonomy): Eukaryota > Metazoa > Chordata > Aves > Charadriiformes > Burhinidae > Burhinus > Burhinus oedicnemus. The sequence goes on from VFFE01007960.1 coordinate 1,858,338, forward strand.
GTTCATCTTCCCAAGGATATGAAGCTGTGGCCTCACTTGCATGGTCAGTAAACTTGGATAAATCCCCCCATCTGAGCTCTGCTGGGAGCCAGAGACCAAAGGCTGTGCTATTGCATTGCCAGGCTCCTGTACCAGCCAGGGTCTCATCTCACACCAGCCCAGTTTGGCTCAAAATCACGAGGAATCAGCAGAGAAGGGGCACTGGGTGACTGCGCTCTCAGCCTCGTGGGCAGAGCATCTTTGCGCAGCCCCTGCAGGTGTACCTGCTGGTGTCCCTCCGCTTCTGCGCAAGAGGGGTGATGGTCGGGGGCAAGATCTCACTGGGGCCCGAGAGTGAAGGTCCTTTTGCTGGACTCTGTGCCGAAGGCCCAGCTCGAAGATACTGCTGTGGCATTGCCAAGGGACTGTGCCTTTCAGTGGTGTTCGGCTCTGCCTGGCTGTACGACCAAACCCTCGTCCCTGCCCAGGCCATGTCCCTCTGCTGCGCGGGCACAGTGCAGCTGCATGGTGCTGATCAAGGTGAGAAGTAGCCCAGGCAAGAAGAAGTAAGGACGTGGCTCCCTGGGGTCACTGGGTGGCTAGAATGTTCCCTGGACACAGACAGAACTGAGTTGTTGTGCGCTGAGCGGCGGACACGTGCCTTTGCTTACTCCTCCTTTTTACCAGCATCTTCCCCTCCGCTCTTCTCTCCTCGAGCCCAGCTCCTTCCCTCGCTCCCTCTGCCCAGGTCCTTGCCCCCACGCGTGCTTTCCCCACTCCCTTCTAGGTGCGGTATGAACCCAGGGGAGGCTGACGGTGAGACGGAGTCCTCTAGAAGGGGAGAGTCCCCCGTGCCCCTTGCACGTGGCCCCCGATCAGCCCCCCACCCAGGGTCGGCTGGGGAAGGAGGGGGGGTTGCGATTGCGACAGCGACACATGGCCGATTCATTGTTTGATCCAATCTCTCCCTCCTCACTCCCAAATGATTCGAGTCAAATAAAACACATTTTAGTAGTCAAATCTGTAAGGGTGGGTCCCATTGTGCTTTGACCCTACAGGGCATTTTGTACATTTAATTTGATTTACACCCAAAATGTTAATTTAACGTACTGGATTTTCTCCCACACCCAACTAACACTGAAAATTAAACAAGATCCTACAGAAAGGCTTGTGTGCCATTATCTCGTTAGCGTTGTTATTTATTGAGTAATTACAGCACTCGGGCTGTACGTGCAACATTGCTCCAGCGGGTGTATGGAGAAGGACGCCGGCCGCCCGGTGACGTGTCTGTGGGCTGCCTCGCTGAAGACAGCGTGGCCCCAAGGATGCCCCTTCATGGCGCCACATGTCACTCCTTGCCATGGTGTTGGTGGGACCATGCTGTGAGCACGATCCCCAGACTCCTCCAGGTTAAAAAATACCAAGGAACGGTCATTCTAGGAAAGGCATCATGGTTTTCTTCTGGGCTATGGCCAAGCAACACCAAGGCTTGGTCAACGATCTGTATTTCCCCCCACTAGATCACGGGGAAGGCAGCCCACCACCGCTGAGATGCTCTACTTTGTGTAGGTGATGCCTCTCCATCCGGCTCCTCTTGTCTTGCCAGAAGCTCCAGGACCTTCTCTCCACCCTGTGCCTCCAACAGCGCTGGGCACACCGCAGCCCTGACCACTCGTGTCAGGGCTCCAGAGCTGATAATAATAATAATAATTTAGTTCCTGATTCAGCCGTGCTTGTAAGTGCACGTCTGTCTTGGAGCACCCAATTAGAGTGAAGTGTGTGCTCCAGGACCTCGCTAAATGGGAACCTCAAAGCAGGATTTGAAAAAGCTGAAAAGACATTAAAGTAGTCACAGCAAACCCTTGGTTCAGGAGTGTTGTGATTAATGTCATTTGCTACCTCTTTTGGCTTAAAAGACAAGGAGTGGTTAAAATAAAAGAAACCTCAAGTTGAAAGCATTGCAAAAAATCAATTAAACCCCATGTAGCTGCATTTTGACCTGGAGCAAGATCTCAGACATAACAGAGAAATTACATAGCCTTAAAGAGAAAGAAAGAAAGAGAAGGTTTTACGCGTGGTATTGCTGAGGTATTGCCCGAAGGCGCCCTGAGGTGCCTTCTCCCCTGGTGCCTGCGGAGACTGTAAATTCCCTGCAGGAGCTGGGGGAGCGAGCAGCTGCCCCCCAGCCCTCGCCATCGCTCCCAGGGCCTGTCCTGTGGGCCAGTGGTCAGGGCTCAAAAGCCTTCCCGGAGGAGCAGGCGCGGGGTGGTGGGGTGACTCCTCTGCTGCTTCAGCCTGTGGCATGAAGAAGTCTGCGCCTGCGCATCGCTCCAGTAGACCCTACTGAAATGGGGTATGGTGGGCAGGGCTGCTGCGGCTCCCGGCTGGGATTTCCTGGCTGGAAACACCAGTCACTGTGGGATGCTCAGCTTGGAGGAACCTCTCCTGCGGTGCAGTACTTGATGCAGGGCTCAGGGCTGGGGCTGGGGCTCCCGCCGCTCCCACCCCCCCAGGGCTCAAACCCATGCAAGAGCTCACACCAGTTTGCCCCTGGATGAAGTCCCCGGCAGCCCTACCGTGGTGGTCCTTGCCCCAAAAAATAATTGGGGATGCGTGTTAAGCAGAGCTCTTTCATTCGACCACCACATTTGAAGGCGCCTCCTCTCCAGAAGCTCCAGATCCATCCCCTGAACTCAACTCTTCCTCTCAGCGGAACCACCGGTGAAATTCCCATTGATTCCCCCTGGCCTGCGCTTTGCTCTTTGGGAGGAAAGCGATGACCTTAGAGAAGAGTGATGCCATCTGAAAGGCCTCTTCGCACAGGGAAACAGCTCTTGGTGCAGCTCTTGGTGCTCAGCCCCACCAGTTGGCCCCACCACTCCAGCCCGCTGCCGGCTCTGCCTGGGAGGAAGGCACCGAGTGCGTTTCCACCACGTTTAATAAAAAACCAGATGGAATTGTAGGTGCGAGGTGGGAGAAGGCACCCCCGAATGCTGTTGAACACCCGAGGACACACCACGCGCGGGCTTCGCTGTGCTCGGAGACTTTTCAGTGCAGTTTTGTGGGTTTTCTTCTGTTTCTTTTGCTTCCTTCCCCCCACCCAGTCCTCTTGTCTTTTGTTTCATTTCCACTTCGGGAAGAGGGGGAGACTACAAGAGGCAAATAAAAAAAAAAAGGGGGCGGTAGGGGGGGAGGAAGGCTGAGGCCGCGACACGTTTTTCGTTTAAAATCAATGACTGAACCAGAATAAAGCCTTTTTTTTTTTTTTTTTTTTTTTTTAA
>VFFE01007960.1:1861617-1895750 GCA_008921705.1 Burhinus oedicnemus
CTTGTTTGAACTTTGGGACCGTTCGTGTTTGAGTTTCCGATTGCAGCGGGAGCCGGGGATCCTCCCCCGCCGCCCGCGGCCCGCCCGCAGGTTAAACACCGGGGCTCGGCGGCTCCCGCCCCGCCGCCGCCGCCGTCCCCCTCCTCTCGCCCCCGGCCGCGGCTCCGCCGACCCCCTCCTTATCGCATCCCCCCTGGCTGCAGGCGGGATCGGCTGCGTGCTGCTGGGCTACGAGGACAGCTGCAGCCTGGAGAGCAGCGGGAGCAGCGGCACCCGGGATGCGGAGCCCAGCGACCCCCCGACGCCCCAGCCCGCCCCCGGCGACTTGGGCGCGGCCGGGGGGATGCTGCTGGACCTGGCCGTCAAGCGCCCCGTCGTCAGGTCGAAAATCAAGGTAACCCCCCGCCGTCTCTTCCCCCGTCGTGGGGTGACCCCGCTTCGAGGGCAGGGCCCGGCCGGCGGCTGGGGACGCCGGGTGACAGCGGTCCCTTGGGCTCTGTGTGCTGCGGAGGTGACAGCACCCGTCCCACGCACCGAGACGGGCTGGCCGTGGGATGGCAGCGGCAGGGCAAGGCTCGTAAGCGATGTACCGTAATCTTCCAGTGCCCTTTGCCTTCCCCTATCCCCGCCTGGGACGTGCCGCCCCTGACCTGCTTGGCTCGGGTCCCGCAGGAGCTCAGAAGCCAGCCAGGAGGGACCAGCCCTGGCAGCTAGGAGTCATGCCCCACCGTGCGTGGGTGCATCTCGCTCCTTCACGTGGGGCCTCCTTAAAAGGCCGCCTTCTAGGTTGTAGTCAAGCCTTCGCCAAGGGGGGGCTGCGGTGAATCTTCCCACCAGCCCACCTACCTTCTTCGCTTATCAAGATAGCAGCTAGAAAAAGGTCCTCCTCCGAAGCTGTGAAAGGCCATTGCCACCTTGAGGTGGACCCGCAGGCTTGGGTGAAATGAAACAATTATCTGTCCATTAACTTCGCTGAAGAGCCTCCCTGCTACATGGGCAGAGGCTCTTACCGACTCGGTGTCCCCTGGGCAGAGCCCAGCTGTGATTTCCCTCCCCAGGCTGAGAAGGGAAATCACTCAGGGGCTCCTCATAGTACCAGAGATCCCAAGACCGAGCTCCCAAAGCGCAGTGGTGGTGCAGATGGGGTGGGAGGACCAAGTCCATCTCTGAACATCCAGGGTTCCCCTCCGCAGAGGTGGTGCCAGGCCACCCCAGTGCTAGGAAGGAGGAGATGTGTTTACCGGTGGCCAGTTAACACCTCATAAGCCCTGGCTGTTGCTTTGCTGGATGCAGCTGTAAAAATTCCCACTGTCTCTGCTGGGATGACAGCCTTTCAGCCACCATGTTATTAATCTCGTGATTAACGCTAGGTTTTCACCCTGGTTATATGTGGCCACATGAGGTGGAGTCCTACCTGTTGCCCAACAGATACTTCGCAGCCGGCTCACCCTCTACTTTCACACCTCATGGTTTCACAGATGCCTTTTTTTAAATCTTTCTTTACAATTTCGGGTAGCGTTGCTTCAGTAGTAAGTGAAGGAGGAGGACGGGAAAAATAAGTGGTTCTTCAGGAAAAAGAAACCCCAGACGTATTCCTCTCTTTATGAAGAGCTTGCCCTGCTCCTGTTGGACTTTAACCTACTTTGTATAATTTAACCTGGGCTATTAGCAACAGTCACAGCGAAACCCCGTTTCGGCAGAGTTGGGTTTTCTCAGCGTGCCACAGAAACTCCCCAAAAGCTCCACGAGAGCCATGGATGTGTGTGCGTGGTGCCGCCTGCTCCGCTGGCTTTTCCCCATCCCGAGTGGCTAGCGGCAAGCACGTCCGCTCCCCTGTGAACAATTAAACTAATAGCAAAGTATTTGCATCTTCCAGACATTAAGCCTTCCCTCTGAGGAACGCTCTTCCCAAGGACTGAATCATCGGTGTCTCCCTTAGTCAAGTTAGGTCATGGTGTTGGTGCAATATTTTTGGTGATCGGAGCGGGAATTAGGAGATTAACCCCTAATGACACTCTGCTGTTAATTAATGAGCCAGGGAGACAAACGGGAGGAGATTAGTGCCATTGTCTCAGTCTCTGCTGAGTCAGCACAACGTGCTTTTGGTTTATCTCGCCAAACCTACCTTTTTTTTCACCACTGGCTGTTTTTTGAGGGACCCATAGCAGCTGGAAGCGTGATTAGCGAAGGCACCACATGAGTGCGACTTTCTCACGCCGGGGAGGGCTTCCCGTCTCCATCCAGGATATTGTCTGTGTCCAGGAGCAAACAGACACGCGGCCCCATGGAAGAGGTGCTCGTAGTCTAGACATGCGTGCTGATGGGTGTAGCTGGAGGAGCGTCCCTGCCTCGGGAAGGTATCCAGCGCACAGGCTTTGTTTTAACCCCTGAAGCCAAGCTGGCCAGCGTTGCACCAGTCCCAAACCGTGCGCATTAAGTCACCCACCCGATTGCAAGGGAAGCGTGACGGTATCACCCAGCAAGAATCTCCCAAGTGCTTTCACTTTTGATTTTGGATATATCCCAAGAATTTTTTAATGCAACAACAAGCCATCCCTCCTTATTTTGTTTGTTTTCTGTTGCCCTTTGTCATCTCGATGCCTACTCACCCTGTCCTCTTCCATTCCTTAGTTCACCACCGGCACCTGTAGCGATGCTACGGTGCATAGCTGCGAGTTGTGTGGCAAAGGCTTTCGCTTGCAGCGGATGCTCAACCGTCACATCAAGTGTCACAGCCAGGTGAAGAGACACTTGTGCACCTTCTGCGGAAAAGGCTTCAACGACACCTTTGATCTGAAAAGACACGTCCGGACCCATACTGGTGAGACGACGCGTTCCTCGGAGGCTCGCGGGTGGCTCTGGGCAGTGGGAGGTGGGAGAAGGGGTGAGATGGGACAAGGATGAGGAGGGTGAGGGTAACCCAGCAAGACAATAATACAAAACCCAGGTAAACTTCATCTGCAAAAAATAGCGGGGATGCAGGGAAGGAAAGGGAAAGACTGGACAGATTAAAGTCCTGAGACTAACAAAATCTGAGCAGAACTAATGAAATCCATGTGAAGCAGCGTGGGCGCATGAGCTGCCATTCAGATCTGATGTAGACACGGCCATGTGCTGCTGTGCCTGGGTCAGCAAGACCAGGATAACCCACCTGGGATAACCCACCCAGGATAACCTGCCTGGGATAACTCACCGCACGTTATTGCGAGTCTGGCGCGGACCGGTGAGTGCGGGCGGGCGGTGGATGAAAACGCTTTGCCCTCTAGAGGCAACGAGCAGCAGTTTCTTGGGTTTTTTGCGAACCTTTCCCGCTGGCTGTCCTGTGGGATGGGGTTATGGCTTGATTTTGGCACCATCTGGAGAAAACAGAGTGTGGTTCATGCTGTGCCTCCGGCTTTTTTAGGGAAACTAGACAACACATCTGACTTCTGCTGCCCCTGAGAGCTGCATCCCTGCCTGCTTCAGGCTACCAGCTCTCCCAGTCCCATTTTGGAGCCGTTTCCCTCTGCCCATCCAGCCACCCAGATCAGGCTGGTCACTGGCCTAAACCATCTCTACTCGTCATGTGGGTCACAGCACGGGTTGAAAACCAGGAGCAGTGGGTTGAAAATCTCCCAACAGCAGTTCCTGCCCTGGATTGAGGGTGGGTAAAAAAGCTGCCTTTAACCTGGGCTAGTTCCCTCCTCCCTGCTTGCATCTACACCAGATGTACGGGCATAACCGAGGATGCTGTGATTTAAGCCCACGATGGCACTGGAAGAAAGAAAAATCATCATTTTCCCTTCTCTGCTTGCTCTTGCTCCCGTACTGCTGCCCCAGGCTGGAGGGATGCGCTTTCCATGGCCGCTCTGCGGTGGGGTCAGCTCCTCAGCCCACCCCAAATAGTGGCGGTTGTCTTTCTTTGAACCACATTGGTCGCCTCAAATCCAGCTTACTGGTCACAAAAGTGCTTATCCTAGCCCGGAGCAGGGAGAAAGCCGCCTTTTTGTTTCTCTTTCTTTTTCTTAGTGGAAGCAATGGCTTAAATATATATCATCAACCCCATCCTCACCAAGCAAGACGCTTTTTGGCAGGCCAAGCTGGCTGTGCTCAGGAGGCTTTGACTTTGCACTGTAGGGCACCCAGAAGATGCGTCCACCACATCTCCTGGGCACGTTCCAAATTTCCAGATTTGTGGTTACCTACGGACCCTGCTGATTATCTGGTCTTGCTCTGCAATGCCCCTTTTTTGGCTTAGGCACCATTAACCGGGCAAACTGCTAGAGGTGACGCAAGTATGTTGGTGGACAGGAGTTGTTTCTTAGCAGTAGAGCTCACGAAAACAATGCCTCCCGTTTCAGTTGGAAAGCATTGGCCAGAGCCGGTGTTTTGGGCTGGTTTGGTTTGTTTGCAAAGCTTTCATGTGGAAAGGAAAGCTGCTGGCTGCCAGCAGGGAGCTGCTGCTGGGGTACGGCTGAAGTATGGAGTTGGTGCTTCTGAAAGAAGTGATTTTTCAACCTGTCCCCTCATCCCTTGAGACTCAGAAACTGAATCCGAGAGGGTCTCTATTCAGAAGCTAAAAACGTATATATGCTGTGGCAGGTAGGGTTGAACTTGCTATGCAGGAGTGGAGCCAATTTTGCGAAACTCTGAAAGGGAAGAAGGATCTTTGTACTGGACAGGAGTGAAACCCCACTGCCCCGGAACTGCGAACCTGATGGTTAGATTGTCCCCAAATTTACTAGAGGAAAACTGGCATCATTATTTCTCCTCTCCAGTGTAAAGCCAGGATGAACATTTGCATATATTATATTTGTCTGGTGCCTTGGCTCACGGGGAGGGTGACGAAGGCTGGCTGCAGCAGCGGTACCGATAACGGATTGGCATGTGTCGTTTCCAGGCTGAAATATGGCATCTCTGAAAGCGGTGGCCTTTTTTATGTCAAAGTCCGTTGCTGTTCAGGAAAGCTGGACTATATTTGAATGCTAAAAAGAAGACAAATAAGCTGGAAGTGGTCGTGTTGGCTTTATTTTGTAGCTATGAGTGCTCATCTACATGGGCTGTACTGTATTTCGGTGTTCCAGTGGAAATTGCCGTGCGGTGTTTGTAACCAGGCCGTGCAACCGCAGGGTAGTGTCAGAGAGCGTGAAAGCCAAATGTCCCAGTCTAGTTTCATGGCATAAGCACACTTAAACATTAAAAAGTAACTAATATACACAGTAAAATCAAATTTTAAAATGATTCCTAAGTAATGAAGAGGTTCCCGCAGCCCTGATGGGCCACGCCATCCTGGCACGACCCCTCTTGTGCTCATATTCGTGCCTGTGGAGCACCGTTGGCATCAGGAACCAAGGAAGGTGGAGGTTTAAATTGCCTTTAGTGAGCACGAAACGGCCCCCAAAATACTGTTTGTGAAAGACGCATTTTTGTATGTGAATTCTAATGAAGATTTGGACTTTGTCTCCAATTGCAGTTTAATGTAACTGAAGCAGCCTCGCAGCGGTAGGTGTTAGGGAACCTTAGTCTGGACAGTTTAAGCCGGTGCACCGGGATAACCTCCTTTTACAAGACTTGCAAAAATGCAATCAAGATACTGCTTATTGGAACTTCTAATGAGTTTGGATTTCTGGTAGAAAGATCAGCGACTGAGTGGTGAACTTGAACACAATCTGATCACAAAGTTACAACCCTCTGTACGAACACGTGTGCTTTGCCCTTTTTCGCCTGGCTATTACTCACCATAGGTCTGATCTTCCACACGCTCACGTGTCACCTTCCATTGGGAAAAGAGAGGGGTTTAGGTAACTCCTTGCGTCAGTTTTAAGGCTGGTCTTTGCTTGAAGACCTACTGAGCTAGTCTAGTAAGACAAATCACAGCTGGTTTAGGTTTTTTCAAGTGCTGATAAACCTTCAGCTATTTGTCATTGGAGTACTGGGAGGTGGTTGTTAAATCGGTGCTGATACTGGTGGTAAAATGGGTACTCTTTACGGCTCAGTATTTTTACAGTGTTGGTTGTCTGTACTGAACGAAACTGCTGGGGCATTCAAATCACAAGCCAGCCCCTTCTCCCTCCTCTGGAGACACACATCCCTATTTCTCTCATCTTAATGCACTTCTCTTCGAGAACCTGAGCTTGTAATCTCAGTCATCGCATCTCGTAATCTCAGTCACATCCCATTCTGCGACAACGTTCTCCCTCCTTTGAAGTACTGTGATTGCTGTACGTTCGCATTGGGCTGCTGCTCACCGAAGCCTCATTAAGCTTTGCTCACTAAAAGAGAAAAATTAACATCCTACCGAGATGCAGGATTTCCTTCATTATGAAAGCCAAAGTGAAAGGTTAGCTGAAACCGATAATTTTACCTAAGCACAGGACTTGAAAAAGTCAGGGCTCTAAAGGAGTTAAGTTTTGGAAGAGTCGGTAACAGCTTCTTCTTTAGGACCAAAGCGCCGATGGGCACCTGTTGTTCTCAGCACCTGCCTACGTCTTCTCGAAACATTTCTAGGTTTTCTATTCCTGAATATACCAACCCATTCCTGAAAATTTTAGCCTGAAAGTAAGATGTTTTATTTAGACAGATAGCTCCCTGGGCTACTAGCTCCCTGCTGCTAGGTATTTGCTCGATGGCTGATATGCCAGAGCCTTGCTCTTAGCTAGTTCCTTAGTTGGCTGTAAGAAACGTAAATCGGAACGGTAATCGCTGTCTTTTAACGTTGCAGGAATTCGGCCTTACAAATGTGAGGTTTGCCACAAAGCCTTCACCCAGCGCTGTTCCCTGGAGTCCCACCTTAAGAAGATTCACGGCGTGCAGCAGCAATATGCCTACAAACAGAGGCGAGATAAACTTTACGTGTGCGAAGACTGCGGCTACACAGGCCCCACGCAGGAGGACCTGTACCTGCACGTTAGTAACGTTCACCCCGGCAGCGCTTTCCTGAAAAAAACCTCAAAAAAACTCGCAGCGGTTTTGCAAAACAAACTGAGCCCTGTCCTGCAGAGGAACTCCAAAGATGATGACAAGGATGAATAACACAGTGGATTACAGTGGTGGAAAGGAATGAAGTTTACATGTAGGACTATATATATATATTATTTTTTTAAAAACAATTTTTGAAAGAAATCCCTGAAATGAAAGGGATGCTTTTGTTAACGGCACCCTCTTGATGTTGGTAGAACCTCAACTTGAAAGAAATATTCCCATATACGATGCAAACATCTGACTCTATCCGGTCAAGAAAAATGGAAAGATTGGAAGAGGCCGTCACCTCTTGGGTGGAATATTTACTGAACTGACACTCAGGCAACCTGTCTTCTGTTTCAGCTCTACCACATGTCCGAGTGGCCATTGGCAAACAAGTTCACCTTTCCCCAGTGTATTTTGTAAAGATAATAAGCTTTACCTCCCGTACAAATTACTTTTGAGAGGTTTGGGTGAAAAGTGCCGTGTAAGAGCAGCTACTAGTACGTTGTTCTATGCAAAATGAATTAAAATGGTCCTAAGAGCAGACGTACGCTGTATCGGTAAATAAGACAAAATGTGCAAATAACCTTAACTCTGCCCTCCGTGCAGTACACTAGTGATTTATGGAAGCATGATCTAAGGTGAGCTGAAACTTTTTTTTAAAGGATGCAGAACTTTTTCCTCCCAAACTTTCCAGGGCAGACTTATGGTCATGTTTAAGGTACTTTAAGCTGTGAACTTATTTTATCATGTTTAGATTTAAGTGTAACCTTAACTCTGACGTTCCTGGACTTGTCACGCTCACTTTGGGGATTATTACCCCATCCTTTTAACATACATCGATATCAACCCAGAAACCCAAAGAAAACTCTTTAATGACTTGAAGATATGTGTTTTTCTGTCATGATGAAATGCAATTTTGTGTGTATTTTATGGTGTGTGTGTGCACGCGCGTGTGTGTTTGTTTGGGGAATTTTTTTTTTTCCTTTTTAAGGCTCAAGTGCCTGTTCACTAATAGAACAGAGTAGTGCAACGCAGCGAAGGGGGAGATTTACCTCGTCCCTGCCTCATGAGATCAGTGCAAAAGTGTAGGCACAAGTCTGGCCTCTCACCTGTAACCACTGTCAGTTTAGAGGGCTCCTGGTGAGACTGATGCTGCAAGGGAAGGGGGTGGCGATGAAGATGAGGGACTGGTACTACATCTCTGTGCTTTCGGACTTCCCCTAAAGTCCTGCTCCAGCTCCTCTTGACCCAGGACAACCAAGAGGGTAGCCTATAGGGACTGTGGAGTGTGAATTTAGGGATTTAGAAAAAAAAAAGGGGAGAGGGATGCCCGTAACTGATGTTGCTGAAACTACCGCCTGACGTTGAGACTCTAAAGAAACTGCTGCAGCCTTTGCTGGGCACTTGGGCGTCTGTATTGGGCAAGACAGGGTGGGGTGGTGACGTCCTCAGCAACCAACACAAGTTACTCTGGTCCAAGCCTGTGTTATTCATCTGTCTCTTAACTTAATGGACACAGCCGCTAAACAGGTTTTACATCAATTTAAATGCGTAACAATTAACGGATTTTATTTGTAAATTTCAAAAATTCATTTCGTGCTCAAAATGAAGCTGTACACTTGGGGAGGACACGCTGTAGTCTATGTACATTGAAACAACAGCTGGAAAGTAACCCACCTAAAATACAGAGTCATAGCCAGGACCTTCATAATCATTACTACTAAAATGATGCATTCTGAGCATGTGTGCAAGAATCGTAAAAATCTTCTCAATTTGCCTCAGTTTTGTACAGGCATCTGCTTGGGGTTTTGTGGGGAGAGGCTTCTGGGGTTTTTAAAGCATTTCTAATGATATTAACACTGTATCAGCACAACCGTCGGTGCTTGGGACCTTGAAAACAAGGATAATAAAGTGATGCTACTGTGTAAAGAACAAACTTGTCATCCTGTGTAACAGGAAAGTTCGCAGAATGCTTTAATAAGTGGGAAGTCCATGGAGAAAAAGTATCTGAGGTAAATTAGAGGATCCTTACTTTGCAAAAAGAGCTAAAGCTTCTGCCCTGATCCCCAGTTCTTCTGAGCTCATGCCATGATAACCGAATAGTAGCAATGGAAGGGTGCTCGCTCTGAGCGAAGCGTGCATGCTTGCAAACACATTGACAAAATTGCCTGGCTAAGGTAAGCGTGAACAGCTGGTTCAGCCAATCGTGCTGGTGGTACTCCCCCAAAGCCCGCTCAGCGAGGTCTCAGTCATGAGACCTTGTTGAGTTCAGCTCCTAGGTGGGACTGTTCAGTGGAGTCCATCTGAGCAAAGCGACTAGCGCTCACCTAACTGCAAAGGGTTTGTGTGCTTAGCTCTGCTGAAACCTCAGCCCTGACATTGGAGCAGTGGAGGTGCGGCTGAAACCCTCCCTGTCTAGCTGGACACACATTTTGTGTGTGTGGGGTGGTTTTTCATAGAATCGTTTAGGTTGGAAAAGACCTTTAAGATCATCCAGTCCAACCATTGACCCTACTCTACCAGGTCTGCCACTAAACCATGTCTCTGAGCACCACATCTACACGACTTTTAAACACATCTAGGGATGGTGACTCAACCACCTCCCTGGGCAGCCTGCTCCAATGTTTGAGAACTCTTTCAGTGAAAAATTTTTTCCTAATGTCCAGCCTAAACCTCCCCTGGCACAACTTGAACCCGTTTCCTCTTGTCCTATCGCGAGTTACTTGAGAGATCAGCTCCCATCTCACTACAACCTCCTTTCAGGTAGTTGTAGAGAGCAATAAGGTCTCCCCTCAGCCTTCTCTTCTCCAGAGTAAACAATCCTAATTCCCTCGGCCGCTCCTCATAAGACATGTTCTCCAGACTCCTCACCAGCTTTGTTGCCCTTCTCTGGACACGCTCCAGCACCTCAATGTCCCTCCTAGACTGTGGCGCCCAAAACTGAACACAGTACTCAAGCTGCGGCCTCACCAGTGCTGAGTACAGGGGCACAGTGCTGTAGCACACGTTGCTTTTGATTTCCCTCCACTACCGCTGCGAAAGCGTGTCCCTGCTGAAAGAACTACAGACATATTAAGGTGGTCCCCTTTGTGTGATCTCAGTCAAAGAAAGCATTCACAGAGGAAAGCAGCAGGTAACAGTACACAGAAGAAAAACTGCTCTGGACCGAGAGCAGAGCTCTAACAAGCTGGATGCTACAGCTGGAGTAACTGCTCTGATGTCTGGCTGGTTTTTCTGCAAAGGACAGAGACGCCCTGTAGCAGCTGCCTTGGGCATGTCAATTTAACAGTCTGGCAAGTTAGTTTAAACTGGTCACAAAGTGGATTTGAGTTTGCATGACATTGGCAACAGCCATCTGCCAGTTCTGTTACGGGAGAAAACTGGCACCATCTCGCTCCTCTACAGAAACGTTCCAGAGCTCACACAGGGATGGATGCCGGCAGCGGCCAGACTGTCAGAAGTGCCAGACAGCAGTAACTTCCACCGCTACTGCCTTTGAAGGCTGCCTGCCTTCTCCTGGCTCTCTGATGGTACAGGCTCATCTGAGACTTAAAGGCAGGTTTACAAAGTGACACTGCCAGTGAAGCTGGCAGCCCTCCTCAGACACAAGGTGTTTGTTAAACAAATGAACATGGGTGAAGTCCACAGGTGCCCACACTGCCCAGGCTCCAGACTTGTCCTTATTTACTAGGATGCAGGATGAGGTTGAAATCTTACATGCCTCAGACACATCTCATGGCTCTGTGATGCACTGATGAAGGCAGCAATCCCACCCAAACATTGCCCAACTGTTCCACGCTCTCTCGATGTATCCAACCCCAACCAACACAGGGAATTCAGCACATTCTATCACCTCCTGCTTCTGCCCAGGGGCATCTTACCGCTTGCTTATGCCCACCCTCTTGGTATCCACGGAACTATCTTTCACAGAAAATTGACCGTGTTCAGTGACGTTGAACCACCCACTCGCTAAAATTCTGTGATGTGGGAAGATACTAGTGAAACAGGTAGAACTTCTGAGCGCTCATGCAGCGTCGTCGTGGTTAGTCATCTCTGAACCCGGTTTTCTCAGTTGCCATGGTTTGTCTTTTTAGATAGAAATCTAATTAAGCACAGAGTAATCATACCATCACCAGACCAGGTTTGAATAAGCAAGTACCACTACAACTAAGTTTCACTGCGGAGGTTTCCACAGTTCAGTACTCTGGAGGGCCAGAGATTAACCACTACAGAGGTTTAAGTTTCTTCAGCAGCAAGCCTGCCCATTGTTTTTTTTTAGGTCTGGTTCTGGCTAATTTTCTTGAAGCTTACAGGTAGTTGTATTTTTATTTGTAATCTGCACTGTTATTACAAAACCTCAAAATTCAGAGAAAACAAAGAGAATGAGGAAAAAAGCTTTCCAGTTGTGGAACGCACAAAGCAATACCACCCGATATCATCAAGGCTTATTCATAAAATCAAGTCTATAGACAGAGAAACAAGTTTCAAAAGTAGCTCTTCTCGCTTAGAACACTTATTCACAAACTTATTAAAAAAACCCAAAAACCCCATCCCCAAAAAACCCCAAAAACCCCAACCAGCAGCTCTTCATTCCTTAGAAGGCCCGGCTTCAAAGCGACAAGGCTGCTTTTATAAAGAAACTCACTCGCACTGGCAAATGCTATAACCTGGCACTGGAGATGGTTCCACATGGGTGGGCTCCTTGTCGGCTCAGACCCACAGCGAAGTCAGGAGAGCTCAAGACAGCTGCAGACCTGGCCTGCAAAGCGCCTCACCACCTAAGGTACAACGCCCGTTCACACTGTCACAGCTCTTCCATGTGGGCTGCGCAGCCTGTTAAGAAATCTGCAGGAGGAGCCACTAGAAGTGGTCAAACTTGCAACTTTTCAGAACGCTTGCTGGAAATTTCTAAGCGTAGCGGTTACAATTCTGCTCCTCTTTTGCTAAGCCACTTCTCTTAAATGATCACTTTGCCTTAGTATTTTAAATAAGTGCTTATGAGAACTTTGGTTATAATTCTTAGCGCAGTTTTTCCAGTTGTCGCTGTAAGAAAAAACACAAATAGTAACAAGCCTGTTAATAGATACCTTTAAGATAAGCAAGAACTAAGCTGACTAAAATCCAGTCTACTATCTTAATTTGTTTATCGTTTGCATTTCCCTATGCTCAGACTATGCAGATATCATTCTGCTTTAGTTCACCAACTTCATTTTCAAAGTCTCAGTTCTGCAACAGTTGTTTCTTTTTTTTTTTTTTCAAATATGACAACAGAAGGATGATTTGATTGAATGACTTTCCTATCAACCTCAGGTTGTATAAACTCTGTGGGGAAAACCAGATTAACTAAGTCAACTGTCCAGCCAGGTCCACTTAAGTCACCTACAACACAAGCAAATACACATTCCCCACTCCATTTTTTTTTTTTTTGAGGGGGGGAAAAAAAGCACTGATATTAAGAAATTAACCAAAGTTACTCAAAAAAGAAAACGTATTCAAATGGAAGATTTAAACAAAGGATTCTTGCTTTGTCTCTGTGGTCAGACCACTTGCTTCGGCATAGCTTAGTTTGGGTCAGTTTCTGTCCATGTACTCTTCAAGGCGCAAAAGCCACTTATTCCAGTACTGCGAGCACAGATCAGGATCCATGAAATGCGGATGCGCAGGGAACCCGTTCTTATAGGCAACCACAATGAGTCCACAGCTAACCTACAGTTAAAAACAGAAGGCTGTCAGAAATTCAATGTTAATATACAACTTTAATCAGCAATTCTGAACACTAAACCTCACTGCAAAACATCATCCTTAACTCTGAGTATCAGTGACAGGGTTTATTTAAACCTTGCAGATGCTGGTAAAATTCCCAGTGACTGATGAGCTTTCGCCTGGGGTCATATAACCGGACTGATGCCATTCCCCAGTATCAGTCTGCATGGAAATGGTTACTTCGGTGTGCTCAGACATCTTTCATACTTGACAAACAGCTCTAATCCAAACCCCACACTGGTTTCTCTTCACTGGGGTGAAGAGAAAGTGGTGGGGGACAGAAGCTAATAGTAGAATGCTAGAATTACTGCCTGTATTTCACTCTGTAAGGACCATGTCTGTTTAGTGCTCGTGTCTACTGATCTCTATAACATTCTAGAAAGTCCTCTGAAGAACCTATGAATTAACCTGCTCTCTTCTGCTTTGTATTTCCCCCCTTCAATGCTTTGTATTGAAATAACAATCCTTCAGACCAAGCAGACGTGGCTAGAATTGCATTTGGAGTCTTTAAAAATATTCCACTGTCTTCTCATGAAGTGATTCACAACACACTGCTTTCCTCTGAGGAAACACTGTAGATCTTCCAAACACTGTAAGTAAATCACTTAGTCCCTCATTCGCTAGTAGGATATAGCAACACATGATGCAATCAATGCCCTCCCACCTCATCGCCCTGTTTGCAGGCTCTTTTGCTTTACTTCCTCTCCTCCCCCTTCCTACTCTTGACACAAGCCAAAACCACACAGAACAAAGCACTGGGGGTTGCCCAGATGCCAAGTCACTGGGAGTTCATCTGACCTGCTAAGATGCTGAGCATCCCTGGGTTGCACTGAGCAGCTCCTTAAAAGCAATGAAAATACACTGCTGACAGGCAAAGGCAGCAGGATTAGCAAGAGTAGTGGTGTTATTTCACAGTATTTCAGCTTAACCTGATCTAAGACTGGGCTGCTTTGTTACAAATCCTACCAACGGTTCCATGCTGGACAGCAGGTGCTAAAGGCAGTAGGTGGGGAGAAATGAAAATACCATGGGCGCTGCTGCTTGTCTTGACAGGTAGAAGGCCTACTGACCTGGAAGTCATAATTGGCATCATGATTTATGGCTCCAATATATGCTGCAACCTGTAATGGGTTGTCAAAAGTATTCTTCAGAAACGGCTTTGGTTTCTCTGAAGTTTTCCAGTCAATCACACACAACTGGCCTCTGCATAAAACAACAACATAGAACAATGTTTTAAATTTAAGTTTAGTCATAGTAAGAAACAAAGGAAGGGACAGCAAAGAAAGTTGTATCACTCTCAGCCTGTTTCACTTTGATGTCATGTTGCTCATTATTATGTCTAAGTAAGTCTCTTCCACACTGGTAGTTTAGATCTCTAAAACCAAGACTTGCTAATATCTGCTGCAGTTCCTGGCAACTGCTGAGGAGCACTTAAGCCTGCTCTGCTGATACTCTGCTCCAGTAAGGAATTTTCCACAAGGAACAACAGCAAGTCTGTCATCAGGTTCACTTCTGAGTTAATCCATTTCGCCCCTCTTAGAGATCCTTCCAGCTTCCCCCCAGTAGCTCACCAACACACCTGCTCCAGCCTGGGACACAGCCTCCCACGCGCCACAGAGCACCACGCAACACTGGCATTATCAGGTTTCTTCGAGAACCAGCACCTCACCGATACTTAGCCACGCAGTCTACCAGGCCCAGGTACTGAAGAGTCTCATGCTGAACGGCACTTTCCAGAGCTTTCACTTCGCTGACATCTTTTAAGACGTGTTGCACACTTGACAAGTAGCCAGAAATAGCAACATCTTCTCTCTGCTCCTTAGTTGCCGTCTCTTCAGACAGAAATATAGATTCCAAAGCTGCATGAAAGAGCTCTCCTTGGAGGAAAAGATCTAAGAAAAATGTGAAAAACCACCACATTTTAGACACTACTCATAATACCCGATGGACTTGTATTCTAGATATTACACAACATAGCTCTTAAGCCAATCCTGTTTTTTGAACTGAAAGCTTGAGGATGTGGGAATGAGACAGAAAAATAAACTAAGTGTCAACAGTGAAATTAGTATCTCTTACATTAATGCTTACTTTACTTTTTTGGTCTCATTAATTACTCAGAAAAAAAATATGATTTTTAATTTATTGTTTATTGAGAGGCATTTATGAATTTCTATGAATTAAAAATAATATTCTAGGCTGCTTTTGCTGTATTGGCTTCTTCTGCTGTATTGGTTCATTTGAATGGAACTAATCTCCTCCTGAAATGGTTGGGCATAGTTCTAGGAATAAGGGCTGATGCCAGAAATGATTCCAAGAAAGATAAATCTTCAATAGTTATGTTAAGTTTGTTATGCCACCTTATGCACTGAAGTGCTTATTAACTCAAAAAGCATAAACACAGGATATTCAGTTTTAAAAAGCATAATAATTCCTGGAAGGAGCGCTCGAGTATTTACCAACCTCGCTACAAGAGGCTAGCTACTATCCCCCAGGTCCTCCCAGATCCCCTTCAGCTTGGGGGGAGTCACCTTTGTAGGTCTTATGAAAGGAAAACCTCTAAATGCATGGCAATTTTATAGAAGAGGCTGTATGTACTAAACAGTTACTGAAGAACTTCAACATAAAACAGCATGACACTAGTTTTTTAACCACTCAAGATGATACAGTTTCAGAATGCTTAGCTCCATCTCGTTACAAAGTAGCTTTGTATCTTCCAACAGACTCAGTAATATCAGCTGGAAAATACCTATTTGTAAATAGATACTAGCAAATAGAGGAATAAAGGAGAGGCAGACAGGATAGAGCAAAGAATGTCTACAGTCTAATTGTCATTTCCCACATGTTTCTGAATCCATTTTAGTGGTCCTACAACAAAGATCAGAGCTTAGATTCATTGATAACAGGTGCGCTCATAATACGCTCTCGCCCCTTGAATGGAAACAACTTAAAGGATTTCCAAAACACTTGACTTGCAGGGCCAGATACTGCAGCGATGCTAGCACATCCCAGCCAGTTATCCAGGCTATTGCTTCTACTTTGTCATCACACTGTGGTTAGACTTACTTTTAGTATACTCTGCAAAACCATCTTTTCCAAGTTCCTGTATCATTTTCTGCTTCCATCTTTCTAGATAAAAGACTTGCTGTGGAGACAGTGTCTGTTGAAGAATACGAGTAACACTGGGCATTTTTGTTTTTTGCAAAGAGATTTTCATGGGAAGGTTTGACTCACTGTTTAGAAGGGGGATTCTCTTGTTGGGGTTTATTAAAGGAACCCAGTTCTTGGGATTTTTTGTTTCAGCTTTAACTGGAGGTCTGTGTTTATCCGGTGGCCCATATAATAAATTGTCTTCTTCAAGTATTGTCTCTGGTGTCTGGGCGCTGGTTTTGTAAGATGTAACAGAGTAGACCAAGTTCTTGTATTTTTCTTGGTCAACTTGTTCATAACTGTTCACTTTTTTCTTCTTACTATAAAGACAAGTGGAGGTGGCCAGACACAAATATGGGAATTGCTTTTGGCAAAAAGGTATTTGAAAAAGCATTCCCAGTTTCCCAGGTTTCCTGGACAGTAGCTGTAGGAATTTCATTCGGACAAGAAGCATTTGTGAGTAGTTAAAGTTTTCTTTCTTCTGTTAGGAACAGTCTGTGGGTTACCATATTTTCTCCCTGTGGAAAAAGAAATTTGTGATTTCCAGAGTCACAAAACTCTACCATCAACCTACTTTTGCCCTTTGCCAAACAAAGAACTGCTGCGGTCATAAAGTGCCTTCATATACCTTATGCCACCAAAATTCCATTAGATAAATAATACAATAAGAGAAAGAACCAATAAGCAATGAAAAGAGGAAACGATCCTGAAAAGAACGGTGCTGGTCTGCAAAATCTGAAACCAGGCAAACACATAAAGATGTTACAAGTAGCAAATGCTACAGCGGAGGATGCTCTTAGAGCAACAGTATCAGAACTGTTATGAAAGGTGAAACAAAAAACTCTTCAGCAACAAACACCCCCCCCAAAAGAGGGAGGGGGAAATAAAAAAAGGCTATGCAGTAGAGAATGTAACAAATCCATTGTTATGAGGTATTAAAACCAAGTAAGTTTATAGTGGATACCCAACTTAAGATGATTGTGGGGACAAAGTACCTTTTGGAAAATAAAAACACATTTTTCTTTTGTATACCTAGGAGAAAGCAGACAGTGGCAGTATATACATGCTAAAATTGGGAGACCCGAGACTAGGAAAGCCAAGGAGAAACCAGATATATCGCAAGTTATCTTCAGATTCAAATAAATCTTTTAAAGATGAGAGTAAAATACAGAAGTATTTTTCTAAACTGAGTTTCAAACATAGTTGTGTTCTAAGACACCTAGTAAGTTTAAAAGCAAAAACAGTATACCAGAATTATTGTTCACAGCATAGCTTTCAAAAAGGCCTTGTAACTACATCGCTAAGTCCTTAGGAAAGTTTATGCACATGGATAAAATGTAAACACTTGAACAGTGGCATTTAAAACACCACTAAATATTTGCAGAATTGAGGCCCTATTCTCCTACTGAAAGTTATCTGCTTACCATTACAAAGTTCCCTTCCATCCACTGCAGACAAAGAATACAGGCAACACACACTGCCAACTAACATCAGCATTTTGTTCCTGAAAATACTGTAACATTACTCGCTTCTTACACAGCACTTCATACACTGCCCAAACCGTAGGCGCCACAGAAAACAAAAACGTAGCAGGGGGAGCGCTCAGGCAGAACTGCAGTGACACCAATGTGTGGGCGCAGGCATCTGTCACACAGAACAGTTTGCAAAAATGGGGCTGTATCAGCTGCAGCTGATGAGATCAAGGCATCTTGTAACAGGAAGCTGAGACCTTGGACTCTAGTTCCATAAATATTGTTCTTCATCTGTGAAGGACAAAACCCTCCAGCTGTAGACATTTAATCAGGAGTAGGCAGAAACACAGCTTTTTTATTTATTGGCTTTACATTTTCACGCTGACTTTGTATGGTCTGGGCAATTAACAACTATTCTGTAACCTGATGGCATGTAACCTGAAACAAAATTAACCTGTAAATCTTAAAAGCAAATCTGAACCAGGGAAACACAATTAGGTTGGATGAGAACTTTGCGTCATGTAGCAGCGGCATTTTTGACCCAGTACCAGGTGCCCTACAGCCAGGTTTGCCATACTGTTGTTAGATGGTCTCACTCAGTCTTCAGTAAGGGTTTCCTATAATTACAATGCATATCAATCAAAACGGTTAATGATTTTAAAACTGCTTCATGGTCCATAAGGGAGTAATGGAGGAAAATAATGAAAGTACCAACTGGTTAATTCTGCTACTGACTTCTTACAGTCTGAGTAGATACAAAGCAAGCTACCTTACAAGGGAAACCTCACCATTTAAGATACTTTGAATGCGTCACTTCCCTATTTTATTCATTACATTATACTTAATATTGAATCAAATCTAAATCTGCTTTCCTTATCCAGCAGAACTGGGCTAGGTGCAGTTGCACTTGTTTTCTCATTTTCCAGTGTTCACCAGCAAGAATGGACATGACTCTTGCTCTGAGCATCCTCTGACCTTCAGATTCCTGCCAAAACTACTCTCCTGCCTGCACATGAGAAAAGCACAGTCAGATGCATTACAAAAAGACAAACCAGACAATTTCAACCATTTTATTGCCACAAAAGTACGCGAGTTTTGCCAAAAAACCAGAACAACCTGCTTTAGACAGGTTACACAGCAGCAAGAAATTGGACTGTCTGTGTTGTAACTTAAGTTCTGCCCTGCTTCATTTCTTGGACACGTGAGGAAGTTTTACAAATTTAGGTGAAACATAACCAAAGTTTATGTTACCTCTCACTTCTTACAAGATGTCAAAAAGCTGTTTCTACAGCTTGCTAGAAATTTATAACAGCATAGAGGTACTTTTTATGAAGTATACATGTTTCAATTTTTCAGTTCTCCTTGGGTTTTCAGTCAGTGAATTTTGTATGTCTTCACTATTACTACTAATTGTTCTAATAAATTTATTTTTAAGAAGCTCCCCATGTTTTGTCATTTGACTATCATAAAGCAGCTCACTTCTGCAAAACTGCTATGCCAGCATTTACAGCAACTCATTCTTCTCAGAAGACAATCACATTTTTTAATAGATTTTTTGGTGTTGGAATGGGATCAGTTACCTGACAGAATCTGCCCCTTGCTGAAAAAAAAATAATGAGTGACGTTAGCACATTACAACAGGTGTCAGTTTGCTGCAGGAGGTAACAAAAACCAGTAAAAGCAGCAAAGGGATATATAAAGCTCAGACTTTAATACCATAAGCAAATTGCTTCACCGTATTTTTTCATCAGAAAAAGCAGTGCAGAAAAATCAGTCTCTCCTCTCTTGAGGTTTACTTCGTAATAGAGCTGCTGAAGGTGTGATTTAAAGTAAAACAGGAAAAAAAAATTATTCTTATTCCAATGTAATAGTAACCAAGCTTGTAGTTTCTCAGGCTATTGTTTGATGACCATTAATATGCTTACCCAATCACAACAGAATAAACACTGGGTCAATGAGTGTGTATTTGTTACATTAGCCAGAGCACAAAAGAAAAAGTTTATTCTGGCTTTGTGACAGCTGCAGGAAGCAAGATGATGCCTAATTCAGCATAAAGTTCACTTGTAGTAAGCTGTCCCCTCAATATTTTTTAAGGAATAAATTTATACTAGATGAGTGCTTTGAATCATGGGGCTACTAAAATATGCAATATTATGAGCCCTAGAGCCAAATTATAACAACACTGATGCAGTGTTTCAGTAGCATCTAGTATGAATTTTAAATTAACAGCCTATATTGCTCTGGAGTAATATCTGTGGAAATGTTTGTGCACTCTATGAACTGAACCACCAGGAAAGCGAGAGTTTGTCAGCTGCTGTGCTGTTCTACAAAAGGAAAGAGGTTCTAGGATTGCTAAGAAATAAAGAACGCTTGTATCTAGCAGAATAGAGAATCATGTGTTTTTCAATAAATCACAGTGGCATTACTGTGCAAATAACTTACATTTACAAGAAAGAAATGGAGTTGGAGTGGTCTGGATTTACTCTCGTACATTAAGAACAGAATTCAATTGATGTTTCTCTCAGGGGAAGTGTCTCCCTTCTCTCTGAAACAGTTTGTGTCTGAAGACCGGTAGAATTGCATCAAGTATTGCATGATGAGCCACACTGGAGAACTGAACACAAATAAAATTACCTGGGGGGGGGGGAAAACCCAAACAAAAAGGAGGGGGACTTAAGTTTCCCAGGCTAGTAGACTTTGCAGCTCCAAGAACAGCTGCACTAACAAAACCGAAGTTTTTTCTAGGATAGGAATTAGTAGCCTAAGTGAGGGAAACAAAAAAGGCTTACTTAAGAAAGTGTTCACGTCCATCAAAACCTTCCTTCAACTATGGTTTCAGAAAATAATCAGTATAGCTTTTTCTCAACAGTCACCTATCAAGCAAACAAAAGCACTAGTTTACTTCAGAGATAGTAAGAAAGAGCACTACTAAACATAGTTACAGACCTGTTACTCTGTGTCTCTTATCTGGGAACAGGAAATCCACTGATGAAGGTATAATTTTAAGTTAACGTCACAGGCTTTTATCTGGGAAGAAGTATTACTATTTGATGTAGAAAGGCAACAGTAATCTGTCTTCTTGGTTGGAATGACCACTTTCTCTTTTGTCTGGTTACAGCTTAATAATGCAGGGCTTCGACACTATATTAATTTTAGGACTTTGCACGCTTGCCCATTCCCTGCCCTCAACCTCTCTTCCTTAGTTCCTTGCAGTCTGTAAGCTAAATCATTGAGGTTAAAAATACACCTCCCTCTTTTGGAAGCTAAGACCATGATGAGAAAAAAGGAGATTTAAAAAAAAAATAATTTAGCAACCCCATTTAAAGCACAAGCCCACAGAACTACACTGGATCAAAGGGACAAGAAGCTTCTGCACTGGGAAGGGAATTAGTGGGAAATAGGGTTGTGACACAAAGTCACCAGGTGCCTGAAAATCCCAGACAGTGCTGGATCACAGAATCACAGAATGGTAGGTGTTGGAAGGGACCTTCGAAGATCATCTAGTCCAACCACCCTGCCGAAGGAGGTTCACCTAGAGCAGGTTGGACAGGAATGCATCCAGGCAGGTTTCTAGTATCTCCAGAGGAGACTCCACAGCCTCTCTGTTCCAGTGCTCTGTTACCCTCAAAGTAAAGTTTTTCCTCGTGTTGAGATGGAATTTCCGGTGTCCTAGTTTGTGCCTGTTGTCCCTTGTCCTGTCGCTGGGCATCACTGAAAAGAGTCTGGCCCCATCCTCTTGACACCCACCCTTTAGATATTGATGAGATCCCCTCTCAGTCTTCTCTTCTCCAGACTAAACAGACCCATGTTTCTCAGCCTTTCCTCATAACAGAGGTGTTCCATTCCCTTGATCATCTTTGTAGCCCTCTGATGGACTCTCTCCAGGAGTTTCCTGTCTTTCTTGAACTGGGGAGCCCAGAACTGGACAGAGCACTCAGATGTGGCCTCACCAGGGAGGATGACCTCTCACGACCTGCTGGCCACACTCTTTTTAATGCGCCCCAGGATACCATAGGCCCTCTTGGCCGCAAGGGCACATTGCTAGCTCATGTCAACTTGTTGTCCATCAGGACTCCCAGATCCCTCTCTGCAGAGCTGCTTTCCAGTAGGTCAACCCCTGGGTAGCCTATGCTTGTGAAGGACTTCCCTCTCAGGGAGAAGTTGTCCTGGACAAGAAACCCTGCTCGACGCCGGCCTGCCCCACTGCCTCAGCGGGCATGCTCACCCAGCCCCGCTCGCTTACAGCCCCGGGGGCTGGGGTGGGCACACGTTTGCCAGGCGTGTGGTTGGGGCGCAAGGGTAGCCCACGGGAGGAGGGAGCTGCAGGCCCAGCAGGCTGGCGCTCTCCCTCAGCTAACCCAGGCCTAGCGGGGAGGCCGGCGCTGAGGGAGCGCCCTTTCGCCTCACCACCACAGCCCCGATCCGCCTCCCCCCTCCGCAAGCTGCAGAGCCCTGCAGGTGCCCACCGAGGCGGCCTCCGCCGGGCCGGCTCCCAGCCCCCTCGCCACCAGCAGCCCCGGAGAGAGAAACCCGCAGCCACCGTTACCTCAGCGCCGCGCTTCCCGCCACCGCCGCCTCCGCCGCTGCCTGTGCGCAGGCGCGGCCCCGCCACGGCCCGCGCCCTCACTGCGCACGCGCGCTCCCCCTTCCCCCCCCGGGATTTGTAGTTCTCCCCCGCGCCGGGGCCGGGGAGAGGTCGGCGCTTGGGGAGCTGTGACTTCTCTCTTTCGCTTTTTTTTTGAGTGTTATTTGAAAGACTCTGAAGAGAATAACTCAAATCTTTAAAAGCAAGGAGAAAAAAAAAAAATTAAAGCGTTGCGCCACCATCTTGGATGAGGGCAAGCGGCACCCTGCCCTCACCCAAGATGGCCGCCGCCCCCAGGGGGCGGGCGCCGCCGGCCTCCGTCGGGAGCCGGGCCCGCGCGGGGGCCGCCGGGACGGCGGGGGTGTGTCGCTGGCGGCGTGAGGCGGCCGCGGCCCCGCCCCGGGCTTATATGAGGCGGCGGCGGTAGCGGCGGGGAGGGTGGTGAGCGGCTGGCCGTGCCTTGGCGACATGGCTTTGCTCCGGGAGGACGCACAGAGCAAGGTGAGGGTAGCGGCGGCGGCGGCCCGGCTGAGGCGAGCTGTGGGAGTGCGGCCGTGCCCCGCTGGGCTGAGGGCCGCGCTCAGCCCCGGGCTGGCCCCGCGGGGTGTGAGGGAGCTCCCCGCCCTCTCCCCCCTCCGGCAGCACCGGGGCAGTGACAAATTTTTATTTTTGTTCGGTTTAGGGTTTGTTTTTTAAATATTGATTTTCTTAAATAATAGTTTTTCTTAGCAGTCCCTGCGTTGCTTCTCCCTGCACCCGAGGTCCTCTGAGGGGAGGTGATCCGGGTGCAGCCGCCCCGGGTGAGTGCGGGGTGCTGCCCCTGAAGGAAGAGGTGCCTAGAGAAAGATAAAGAGGGGGGGAAAAAAGGGCGAAAGCAGGGTGGGAAGGAGGAGATGGGGAGGGCTGTGCGCTGCCTCACGGCAGTGCTGGCTGCGAGCGCAGCACCTAGTTCGTGGCGGGAGCGGGGTGACAAGCAGGGCCTTGGAGCTGCAGGAGCGGGGCCTGCCGGGGGGATGCAGGAGCCGGACCTGCTCGTCAGGACCTATGGCTAGGTGCTAGTGATGGAGTGCTGTAGGCACTTCTGCTAGAGGTGCTTAAACTTGCTCTTCCTCGGTGGGTCAGCTGCCTTGTGTGTCTGTGACCAGCCTTCCTGGTTGTGTGGCCTGTGTTAGTTAGGCTGTCAGCTGTCACTTCAGCTGTGACTCCTCTTTCCTTTGGTTGTCGCGTTGGTAGCTGACTTTTTCCTTTCTCTGTAGCAGTGCCTTGTTAAGTTGAAGCTTTGAGTGCTGAGGAGGCTTTGAGGGAGCATGGAGTGTTTCCTGAAATTAGGATGCTCGACTTCTTGGAGGAAATGCAAATGAAATGCCAAAACAGGGACTTAATGAATTAGTTACTGTGTATGTAGGTAGCGCTTGGAACTATTTCTCACACTGGGCAAGCTGCTTGGATTAATCTACCTTGTCTACCTGATTTAATAACTACCCCCAACACACCCTGAATAGAAGGTAGGACAGCCATGTAACAGTCTGAGCTGTCTAGTTTGCTTTTGTACTGTTGTATATGAATGTAACTTTGTATTGTAACTAAACTGAACTCACTTGCAGGAAGATGACATGTGTTTTAAGTTGTTAAGTGTGCTGAAGGGGTGTCTTGTCAGTCTGTATTTTCTCTAGCCTTTTGGAAGGTGTATATTAGTTGACTTGAGGACTAGAAATATACTAGAAATATAATAACTTTTTAATATAACTTCCTTTCATCTGCTTCTCTTGCATATGAATCTTTTAAAACAGTCTTGGTCCAGTAGAACTGGCAAATGTTTGTTGAACAGGTGTTTTCTAATTATTTGCTTTGAGTTGTGAACTAGCTGGTGCTTTAACCTTTTTCTGCTGCATGTGAAACTATTGGTATTAAAGTATCTGCTATCTGAAAATTCTGAGTTGAAGTCTCTATAGGCTTGCAGGACCTGTAGGTGATGGGTGAAGGGGAAGGTAAAATATCAGCTGTCTTGCAGCAGTGAGTGACTTTGTGTGCCCTTTCTAACTTAGCAGACAGGAATATTGGGGGAGGGGAAAATGTTCCCATGGTGAGGGCTGGAGTAGCTTTAACTCTAATGCTCAACGGCCAAAGATTGACTAGCTTGTTTTGGATAGTAGGGTTGTCTTTGGATTCCAGCAACAGGGAGGAGGATAGAAATACTCCTATCTTGTCTGTTCCTGTTTAGGTAAGGAAACAGCAACATGGAACTGGTGTGTGGCCAGTAGATAAAGCCTATGCCTATAAAGGAAGCTTCATTGGGTATTAACCTTGAATAGAAATCATTGGTAAGTATAAACTAAAAACTGACCCTGAGGTGGCGAAGCAGGAGAGGATCAGGATATGTAGGAAGAGGGAGGGAGGGTAGGATAAGGGTGACTGGAAGTGCAGTGGGAAAGATGGTGTAATCTGTCATGGGGAGGAAAAGGCACTTCAGAAAATGAAGCGAGTAGTGGGACTGCCAAGCTAAGCTTGTGGAAATACCTTGGTATTTCTTAATGTCAGTGGCTTGATAGTATTTTAAAGGCTCCAGTCTGTAGCTAAACTGTTCTAGATCAAAATACTGAGAGTGAGTATTGTGGCCCCTCTTTCACAGAACAGTCAGCAGAAGACAAAATGGTATGTCATAGCCTGGGACTTGGTGTTATCACTCCTGAACAGTGGTTCTCAGAGCTAGACCATTTCTGCTACATGTTCTGGAAAGAATGAGGGCCTATTAGGTCTTGCTTATGCTTTGCCAGGAAACTGCTTCTGCATGCTGTTGGGCCCAAAAGCAAGTAGGGAGATGAACTGCTCGCAAGGTGAGCGCTACTGGATAAGGGTAATACGAATGTATAACCTCTATGAAGCTGGCCCAGTTTGGGCTAATGACATAATTTCAAATCCATGGGAGATGAAGAGAGCATAGTGAGGTTGTATTGCTGAGAATCTCTACCACCAGCTCTGGCCTCGCTGCAGAAGGTCAGCAAAACATTCTTGTAGATGCTGACTGTGGCTTAGGAGTTTGCTTCTATTGCACAATTTCCATTTTAGCTGGGCATGCTTCATGTTACAGGTGGCATATGGGCTAAGTGCTTAGCAGTAGGTTGTGCTCTGCAGGCAGACTGCTGCAGCAGTGTGATTTTGGCCTGTACTTCCAAAGCTGTTGCATGACTCCTTGAGCTGAGGAAGCAGTGGGTTGGGTGGAGGTGTCCTGTGTGCTCCTAAGTGGAGCAAAGTGAGCTGGAGAGGCTTTTGCTCTGAATATGGGATCCTTGAATGTTGATAGTGTCCTTGCCACAGCTCCCTCCCTCTATAAGGAGGTGTGTGACTGCTTGGTTTCTGCAGAGAGTGATGCAGAGATCCCTTTGACAGGAGAGCTAAGTGATCAGGCCAGCTTATCACACAGCCAGTGGCAACAGGTGCTCTGGCTATAGAGGCTGCCTTCTGCTTGCTTGGCAAGCACTGCATTTGGTGAGGAATGCCATTTCAGTGAGATTAAATTGAGCTGTTACTCCCTCTTGATCTTTGTTTTAAGCAAAATAATAAAACCATTGCATCACTGGAGTTCTACAGTCCAAAGTCACAAATTTGGAAAAGGGTTTCCCATAGCATAAGTGGCAATGCAAAGACTGTGTGCAAGACGACTGGTTCAGTTTTCCTGGTTATATGTATTTCGGACTGTTTCAGCTGAATGCAGAGAGCTAACAGCAAGTCTGTCATGAAGGCTGCAAAATCAAAGCTTCACATCTACTGTATTGGCTGCGTACTACTGTATGTGTGCAATGTAGTTTCAGACATATATTTTCATTATCTTGATTAAAGGGAAACTTAAGCTACTTGTACTGAATATGACTGAAACGTAGTTCCAGCAACTAATACCACTAATATCTGCTGGCCAGATACTCTGAAAGTCTGGTTAACTTCTGGGTGTTGAAACAAGGCCCTCTGAGAACTCTGTATAAACTGCCAGAGTTTATACTCAGGAAAATGATCTTTTCCTGATGTCTGGAGAGCACTTAAACTGGTTTAATTAGAAAGACTGCTCCATAAAAAGTGATGGATGCTGGGTAGTGGTAGATTTAATTACTACTGAAGTCTTGTTTGTGGCTGTTTCTTGAATGACAGCAGGGAGGTGATCAGTAAGAGGAGAGGGTTTTTTTATGAGGTAGCTGACAATAAGCAGAAAGTTCTGTGACATGTAAACCCTTGTGGAAGAGCTCCTTGTTCCTTCTGGGAGGCTGGCTATGTGGAAGGCCCCTGGATTAATCTGATTTTGAGAACAAATACAGAGTCTTATTTCGCTAGTAATCGGATGTTGTACACAGTTGCTTGCACTGGCAGATTCTTTTGTTAGAATGCAGAAGTAATATTGAGTCATCTAGAACTGATGCTAAAACTGCAAAGGGTGTAATTTTAAAAGCAGCAGTTCAGGCCACTCAACAGAACTAAGCAGCTTCAGTGGCTGAGGGCACTTCCTTCCACTGGATGCCTGCAAGCATGAAGATGTGTTTGCATTGGGCGAGGCCTGGTCAGAAACTCATGTTTGTCAAGCTGAAGCCTGGATAGCTGATGGTCATCACTGGATTGTACTTAAATGATCCAACTCTTTTGGTGTGGTTTTTTTTTCTAAACATCTCTAAGCACTAGAAAAAAACAAGTGCTGTAAAACTCTACCTGGCTTGGTCATGGTAATATCTGCTGTCTCTTCTCTTGGGCTTCCAGATCAGGTGATTATCATAGTGTCCTAATTAGTACCATAATATCTATTTTTAGTCTTCTGGTCCTGAAGCCTAGAAACAATCAATATGATGACTGTCTGTTATTCCGCAGGGCTGTGCTTGATGTCTTGTTCTAATTTTGAGGTCAGACAGTTCTGGTGGACAGTATCTTTACTGAACAGGGGAAGTTTTTCTTGAATCCTCAAGAAACCCTAAGGATTCCAATAAAAGTCACTGAAGAGGCATGAGCCTAGAGGTGGAAGGTGTCAGAGCAGCTGTGACAGTTGCTGTAGTTATTGCAAACCAGAAGTCTCTAAGACGTTTCTGAGAAAGGGAAATGAGAGGTGAAAGTGGGGCACTGTGCTGGGTTTGGGAGTGTTTCAGTTTACAGCCCAACCCAGCTGTCTCTGCACTGTCCTGCTTCAGGAGTCACCATCCTCTGTATCTCTTTAGGCCTGTGCTGCAAGTAAGGAATAATCTCTTACCAGCTGCTAAACTTGGATTATATCCCCTTGAGGGTATGCAGTGACAGTCTGGTTTCTGGTAACCAGGACGGGGAAACTTCAGTTCTCTTGCCCACTGCCTGGAGTGCAGGGAAGAAGCAATGATGACCTAGAACAGAAATGCCTCCAGATATGAAGGAGCTGCCAGGCATGGCAGGCCAGAGAGGTAAAATGGAGTGGTTTCCTGGGAAGGCCTTGGACTAGGTGCCTGATGTGACAAGGGAACAAGCCTGGGGCCTGGAGGTGAAAGTTTAGTTCCTCTGCTCTGCACAGCCTTCATGTGACCATAAGCAAGTTGATCTTCATTCCTGCTTGTAGGGTGGGTGTAGGTGGGACAGTGGAATGAAAGGTCCTGAATAAGAACCTGCTAATGCTGCAGGAGCAGGTGCTTGTGTTGATTAAAGGTTGGTGTGGAACATCTGCCTTAGGTGCACTGGATTAGTGCCTTATACAGCTGTGGTAACAAGGCAGGGGGCTTCTTGCTTCCAGTTCATTGGAGAAATGCTGCCCCAGCACTTTCTGTACGGAAACAAAGCATTCTGTCCTCCTGAAGTCAGACGGTGTGAATGCTCTCTTTGTAGTCTGACCCTTGCTGCTGCGATTGTGTAATTCTAAAGGTCTCTGGCCTGGAGTTAAGAGCCCACAGTGACCTTCACAGGACTAGAGCAGGACGGTGGTTTTACAATCCTCTGTTTCATATGGCTCCAGGTCCTTTACTAAAGACCAGGCTCCTGAAAGGTAGAGGTGATAATCCTGTGCTGTCTTCGAACAGTGATATGCTTGATGTTTGAGCCTGCAGTGGCTTTTAAGTATAGGCTGGGTCATGTCCATTTACAGCAGATGTTTAGTGTAGGAGAGGTACAAGATTTTTTAGCAAGTGGCTTCATGTAGTCCTGAGGGGCAGAATCCTACCACTGTATATAGGGGTTTTCTTGACTCTTGTCCCGTTTCTGGGCTGGTCTCACACTTTGAGCCATATTTATTGTACATACTGCTCTGGAGTGCACAGCTGAGCCCTGCTGCTGACTCCCAGTTCCTTCTGTATAAATAAGGCCCTACTGGGGCAGTAAGCTCTCACACAGTAGCATTCCTGGGGACTGGTGAATCTGCAGGTTATGTGTTCTTGCCCCATTGCAAGGGAGAAATGCTTGTGACACGTGAACTGCTTTAATCTGACAAAGCAGTACCATTTTGTGTCCATACCTGCCCATATCTTGTGCAGGCACCTACTAGGCATGGAGGGGATGTGTGGACAGCATCTAATCTCTGGTTACTTTCTGTGCAACACTTAAGACAGTTCACAAATTCAGGACTAGCTGATTTGTGTAATCCTTTCCTTAGTTTAGCTGAAAGGAAGCAGTTTCCTTTGGCTTATCATACTTTCCAGACTCAGCAGTTTGTATTGTTAGCACTGCTGATCCTGTTTGGACAGTAAAGATAAGTAAGCAGGATGCAAAACACTGGGGTCTGCATCTCACTGCTTTGGCCACAAGTGTTATCTGGCTGGGAAATACTGACCAACTTGCCTTTCACTCAGTTGGCAACACAGTGAGCTGTGCTCCCACTGAAACTAATGTCTGAATGGTGGCCTCCTACCTGTCTTTCCTCCAGTGCTTGAATGGGGCAGCTTCTGCCTAAACCAGTGTCAGTGGCCTCCAAACCATGTATCTTTGTGCTGTTTGGTCTGTGCTTTCCTAGGAAGTATCAGAATAACGTGCCTGTAGAGCAATATAATAATCTGTACCATAAAGTGACTGGAGAGAAGCAACTGAACTCTTGGCGTCCATGTAGTGTTTGGAGTCCCGCCACATCCATTTGGATGTAAGCAGTGCTGGGACTGCTAGGAACTGTGTTCCAGGGCTTGCTCTGTAAGCTCAACATGCTTGGTTGCTGCCAAGGCAATACCCACAATGAGATAGATGCCTTCTGTCCTTCTGAAGTCAGAATGGGAAGCTCCATGTACTGCATGCAAGGTCTTTCCATAGTCACAAGGCTTAAAAAGTTGTATCTCTTACCTACCTCCTAACTGCAGCTAACAGCTAGTATACAGCAGATATATATATATATACACAAAGTCTTTTTAGCATGGCTGGAAGGATGAGGGTACAGTGACTGGGGCATCCCTCACTTATGTGTGAGAGCCTGATCATAGACGAAAGCAGTAACCATTGGTGGTAGTGGGAGTCTAGGCAGGGGCAGGCTGGATAGAGGCAAATGCATGCCATAGCCTGACAGCTGTGTCCTCTGCAGGCAGTCAGAGAGACTTGTCGTCTGCCAGATCTGGACTGCAGTACACAGATGGTCAGAGTAGGGGGAAGGAGTTTCCAAGGCTTGTGGAAGAGAAGCTTCAGCTTATAAAGGGCAACCTCTCAACAGTTCTTATGCAGCTTTACAGAAGCTTAAGGCAGCATTCAAGCTATCTCTGATATGACAGGGTTGCTCAGATGCAGTCTGGCACTGTTTGCTTGTGGGCTTTGGTGCTGAAGCTTCTTGTGCTTAGCAGGTGGTCAGGGCAAGCTCCTGGCTGGTGGGATCTGTGCAGTAGTATGCTGCAGGGTGGTGAAACAATGTCAGTTGTGGCCCAGTTCTCTAGCTTGCTTTCCTGGGAAGTTATTCAGGGTTATCTCTAAAGGATAACTTTGGGATTCAGCATGGCTCTGATGGCCACTTTTAGCAAATTTCCTGTGTTGTGACCTTGATCTCTGGCAGTTTCTTCCTTATGCAGAGAATAAGAATGACTTGTTAGGCTGCGGCACTGAAGGGAGGGCCTCTTAGAAGACAGGTTTCATAGCACGGGAACCACCATAATGTGATAGGCTAAGGTTCCTGCATGCTTCTGGAGTGCAGATGACTGAAGCTGGTGATCACTACTGTCTAATAGCTTGTGAAAGTCTATTCCTTGGTATCTAAATACATGATTCTACTTGATGTAAGAACTGAATGTATGCATTAATCTTAATAATCTATGCTGGATATGCCTAAACTTTTTTGCTTGCTTCTGAGGTCATGTAGGGAATTGAAGCCACTTGTCATCAGTGGTTGGGTACATGCAGTGAAGTATGATTGGATAAAGGAAATTCAAATCGTAAACCAGAGAGAAATGAGCTGGTGGCTATGCTGAATCCTGCTGCTCATGAGTGTAGCCTGGCCGCTTCCCAGAACAGGGTGGCATGCTGAGCATCAAGGCCCCATCTGCTCTGAGTCAGCAAGTGCAGTCCTTGTAAGGAATTTCAGTAGGACTATGGCTTGAGGATGTCAGTGGTGCATAACCTAGAGCAGCTTCAACTGAGAAGGCTATTCCACTGCTCTAGGAAAGTTTAAGTATGTTTGAAACTATATTCTGGGTGTAGGCTGTTGGAATGAAGAAATAAGTCCATGAAGGAAGATGCTTGCTCTGTTTAAGGCCTGTCTGAAGCACTGGGAGGGCAAGTCTGGTCTCTATTGAACCTAGTATGCTCTGGGGCCTCCTGTAAAGCGTTCCTCACGTAGCATGCTCAGAAACCTCTGCTGAGCTGCTGTGAGTAGAAACAAATAGCATTAAAATGTTGCCAGACACAAAGCTCTGTCTAGGAAAGATAAAACAAAACCTGAATTTAGGAGAGGAAGAGACTTAGTTACAAGCAGTGAATAGGTTTTTGTAAAGCAAAGTTTAGGTATCTTTGAGGCTAGTTCTTGTACCAGCTTACTGGGGCTTTCTTTAACAGCAAACATGAATTCTACCAGCAATGAATAACATGATGCCAGATGTCACGAAATTAAGATTAAACAGATGCAGTGATAGTGCCCCAGTGTTCTTGGGTTTTCGTCCTGCTTCTGGCAAACAGTTGGCTCTTAGACTTTCTAGGAGCCTACAGAGGTTTCGTGCCCCACTTTTCCCCAAGATCGGAGAGAATGTAGCCTCTGTAGCTGTCAGAACAGCTACTGGAACATGTGCAGTAGTTTTGGGAGATCAGAATGGCGGTGGTGACCAATCTGGGCCTGGTGAGGAAGCATCAGGCTCTTGCCTATGACTTGCTATTTGTAATAGATAAAAGCACTTAATTCTTCTTGCCTTAAAATAAAGTGGCTCTCTGAGCTAAGGGTGAGGAAACGGGTCACAAGGCTAGGCTCTTAAGAGCTGTTCTGCCGCGTATTTTGGAGGCACAGGATAATGAAGAGAGAACTGTTCGGGTTGTTGCTATCTTCTAAATGGCATAACAGGCTTTGGCTTGATGTGCTTCAAGTAAACAAGCTGGAGAAGTACTGGAAGGAGGATGCTTCTTTTGCGAGAAGACTTCCCAAATACCTCTAGTGTGAACTTGAATGATTGGTTCTTCAGACTTTAAGCTAACAAGCCTTTTTAGTTTCCTGTGTTTAGAAGGGAAGGCTTATCGTAATGATGTGCAGGTAGTGTCAAGGCTGTCGTGCTTGTCCATATGTGCTGTTCCTGCAGGCAGCGATTTAGTGTAATGTGGTTCTTGTTGGCAGCTGATAATCAGTCTAGCTTCAGTAAACCCACTTGGTGCTTGACCAAGGCTTATTCTGTGAATTCTCTTGCAGCTGAGGTCTGTATCTGTAGACCTGAATGTTGATCCTTCTCTCCAAATTGATATACCTGATGCCCTAAGTGAAAAGGACAGAGTTAAGTTCACTGTGCATACTAAGGTAAGATCATGGGGTAGAAAGTGGTCTTCCTAAGTGCTATGCAAGGGATCTGTATATTTGCTATACACATAGCTGTAAAGATGGGCTTGGCAATGAAGGAAATCTAATTAGATGGCGCTTTTCCACTTAAGGGCTTGAGGGTGTATATATATGCAGAAGCTTCAGATTTCCTAAGACTTGAACACTCTCTAAATAGAGACAAGGTAGCTGATACACTAGATTGGCTTTGCTAAGGAGTCCTAGCTTGGCACCAGAAGGCTGGGGGGTAGGGGTGGGGAAACCAGCTACTGTGAAACTTCACAAAATAAACTGCATTAATGCTGTTCCACAACAGTGCCTTTTCTTTAAATAGTCTCCTTAGTAGTAAGGCTCTCAAATGAGTGCCAGCTCAGCTAAAAAGGAGTAGGCAAGGCTCTTACTAGGCAAAATAGCTTCCTTTGGAAATGGACAGAACTGTTTCTAAAAGCACTAATTTACAAAACAGTGGGGCTTCTATATCTTCTCTTCCAGACTACACTGCCAGCTTTTCAAAGCCCTGAGTTTTCTGTTACAAGGCAGCATGAAGACTTTGTGTGGCTGCATGATACGCTCACTGAAACTGAAGAGTATGCAGGACTCATTGTAAGTACTTCCTTAAAATGTAAATCTAAGCAAAAGACTCTAGTGATTTAAAGTGCATACTAGTAAGGGCACGAAGTCTGCTTTACCAATGTTACTAGTGTTTCTTGACTTGAGTATTCCCTATGCTTCCTTTTGCCTTAATTCGCAAACAACTTGAGTGGTATGGCTCTATGTTAACTTTCTATATAGCCTGGAGCAGCAAAAAGCTTGATGTGCTGAGAGTTTCTGACTCTGTGGTTGTAGTAATATCTGCCTGAAGATGACACAGTGAAATACTCTATTAAATATGGTCTCTCTTTCCTACGATAATTCTGTAGGAGGCCCTGTGGGCCACAGAAGATGGCTGGCTACGGGGTGGATTTTACAGGCTGTTCCTCTTGGTTGGTTTCCCTCCTGGGGCAGAGGTAGCACAGAACGGAGATGGGCAAACAGAGGCCTAGACATAAACATGCCTCTAGAATTCCTGGGTGCAGAGCCTTGCTGGCTTGCCATGACCAGGCAAAAGGACCTCCTTCCAGAGAAGGCTAGAAGTAATTTTGGGACCCTTTATTTGCGAGCATCTATCACTAACCAATTCCTTGGCTAGATACCTCCAGCACCTTCAAAGCCTGACTTTGATGGTCCCAGAGAGAAGATGCAGAAGCTAGGGGAAGGAGAAGTGTCCATGACTAAAGAAGAGTTTGCCAAAATGAAGCAAGAGCTAGAAGCGTAAGTAGAATGAGTCTACTGCCAAAAGCTGCACTTAAGGAAGCCTCCTGGGAGAGCAACTTATTTGGTGGTAACTGATCTTGAGTGTGACTGTTTTTAAGGGTGTCTGCTGCTGCATAATCTTTAAAATCTTGGAGCTGGGGTGTTGCCAAAAGTCTCTCTCAAACTGGAAAACTTCCTAGCTGAAGAGATTGAAAATAGCTTTTCTATCACTAACTAGCTATTTCAGAAGCATGTTTAATATTTTCACTGGATAAACTTAAAGCAATTCTTTGTATATTGAAGAAGGCAGCACAAGAGAGGATCTCAGTCTGTTCCTTCCTTTCAGTGAATACCTTGCTGTCTTCAAGAAGACTGTATCATCACATGAAATCTTCCTTCAGCGGATTTCTTCTCATCCTGTGCTCAGCAAAGATCGCAATTTTCATGTTTTTCTGGAGTACGACCAGGATGTAAGACTTTTTTTTTTTTTTTTTCCCTCCTTCCTGAGTGAGGCAAAATGTTAGGAGTGCTGTCACTTTTCTGGGCACGGTCAGAATGTTATGTAAATCTATGTGCAGCATCAGCAAGCAGATATTGCCAGTACTTCTGTGAGATGATTAAAGGTGAAAGCATGACCTTTTAGACCTCTAAATGGAAGAATGGAGGTGTATTTAAGTTGGTACTGCATCTGTTTTGTCACACTTAATTATGAGTGATAGGTGCTGATCCAAGATATGTAAGGAGAAACTGAGCTGTTTCTGGGAATGGGAAAAATCTGTGGCACAGAATAGTTGAACAACTTCTACTGAAGCCATTTGTGACATGAGCCGTCTTTATACAGCTTATATGTGTATTATGGAGAGCTTGGAAATCAGCCTGCTCTGTCATGTGCTAGATATAAATAATGTTACTATACTGCCAGTGTCAAAATAGTCACTTTACCCCTCAGGATAACTTTAAAGCTGTCTTTGGCCTCTCTGTTGCAGCTGAGTGTTCGGAGGAAAAACACAAAAGAGATGTTTGGTGGCTT